>APFE030527858.1:0-31877 GCA_000404065.3 Pinus taeda
TTAAAGACATTTTTAAATGCTTTGAAAATAGTTTGAAATACTTTAAAAACCATTTTAAACGCTTTAAAATGAATTTAAAATGCTTTTAAAACAATTTTAAAGCTTTAAGGTGCTTTAAAATGCCTTAAAAACAATTTAAAATTCTTTAAAAACCATTTAAAATGGTTTTGAAACAATTTAAAATGATTTAAACATAGTTTAAAATAGTTCAAAATAATTTAAAAACAATTTAAAACGCTTTCAAATGCTTCAAAAACAATTCTAAAATTCTTTAACAACAATCTAAAACGCTTTAAAGTGCTTTAAAATTTTTAAAATGCTCTCAAAACAATTTGAAATACTTTAAAAACAATTTAAAATGTTTTAAAAACGGTTCACAATGCTTTAAAAACAATTTACAAATAATTTAAATTGCTTTAAAAACAACCTAAATTACCTTAAGAACAATTTTAAAAGATTTAAAATGTTTTAGAAACAATTTAAACGCTTCAAAAAACAATTTAAAATGTTTTAAGAATAGTTTACAATGCTTTAAAAACAATTTAAATACTTTTAAAATATTTCAAATTAATTTAAGAACAATTATAATTTTTTTTTTTTAAATCAATTTAAATGTTTTAAAAACAATTTAAAATGCTTTAAGAGCAATTTAAAATTCTTTAAAAACAATTTTAAATGCTTTAAAATCAATTTTAAATTCTTTTAAAAACAACTTTATGTTTTTTTTTTAAAACAATTCAAAATGCTTTAAAAACAATTTAAAATGCTTTAATAATGATTTAAAATGCTTTAAAAACAATTTAAAATACTTCAAAAATAATTCAAATTGCTTTATGAACAATTTAAAATGATTTTAAAATTCTTTGAAAACAATTTAAAATGTTTTAGAAACATTTTAAATTGCTTTAAAAATAAGTTTAAGTGGTTTAAGAACAATTGAAAATGCTTTAAAACCTTTTTGAAATGTTTTAAAAACAATTTTAAATGCTTTAAAAACAATTAATAATACTTTAAAAGTAGTTTACAATGCTTTAAAATCAAATTAAAATACTTCAAAAATAATTTAAAAACAAATTAAAATACTTTAAAAATAATTTAGATTTGTTTAAGAACAATTTTGAACGATTTTCAAATGCTTTAAAATCAATTTAGATTGATTTAAAATGCTTTAAAAATAAGTTAAAGTGCTTTAGAAACAACTTAAAATGCTTTAAGAACAATTTAAAATGCTTTAAAAACAATTTTAAATGATTTTGAAATGTTTTA
Source organism: Pinus taeda (assembly GCA_000404065.3). Lineage (NCBI taxonomy): Eukaryota > Viridiplantae > Streptophyta > Pinopsida > Pinales > Pinaceae > Pinus > Pinus taeda. Next base: position 1,267 of record APFE030527858.1, read on the forward strand.
AAAACAATTAAAAATGTTTTAAAATACTTAAAAAGGCTTTAAAAATATCTTAAAATGTTTTAAAATGCTTTAAAAACCTTTTAAAATGTTTTAATAATAATTTCAAATTCTTTAAAAACAATTTAAAATGCTCTAATAACAATTAGAAATGCTTTTAAAATCTTTTTAAAATGTCTTAAAATGGTTTCAAAATACTTTAAAGACATTTTTAAATGCTTTGAAAATAGTCTTGAATACTTTAAAAACCATTTTAGACACTTTAAAATGAATTTAAAATGCTTTAAAAACAATTTTAAAAGCTTTAACGTGCTTTAAAAATGTTTTTAAAATGCTTTAAAAACAATTTAATTTTTTTTAAAAACAATTTAAAATTCTTTAAACACGGTTTAAAATAGTTCAAAATAATTTAAAAACAATTTTAAATGCTTTTAAAATGTTTTAACAACAATTTAAAACGCTTTAAAGTACTTTAAAATTCTTTCAAAACGATTTAAAATATTTAAAAAACAATTTAAAATGTTTTAAATACGGTTCACAATGCTTTAGAAACAATTTACAAATAATTTAAATTGCTTTAAGAACAATTTTATATGATTTTAAAATTAATTTAAAATGTTTTAAAACAATTTAAAATGCTTTAAGAACAGTTCAAAATGCTTTAAAAACAATTTAAAATGTTTTAATAACGGTTTAAAATGGATTACTATCCAAAGAAGAACCGGACGGAGCTTTGGAGGCGACTGTTAGGGTTCTGCACCACGCTCAGACAGCGCAAACTGATCTATGCAGACAATCATCAAGGACCTGACCATACGCCCAGGCATCTCTCAACTGCGTTGTAAGAGGTCGCAGGGCAAATGGTCGACCCCTAGGGGGGGGCTTCGGTAACCTCCCCCAAAGCACATAAATCACAGCACCAAAACGAGAGAACAATACTCTTTGGATCGATCAACGAGAATGTCATCAATCAAGAAATCCCGCGCCAGAATGAGCGCAAGGGAAAAGAAAACCTAGAAACTAAGGTGGATGGAGAAAATGGGAGGAATAACCAACCAGACGGAAACCCGAGGGTCTCCTCGACCACCTACAAACCAATAGCAACAGATCGACCCAGAATCGAACTACCGAGGGAAAAAATAGAAGCAAGAATCCAATATATGATGGATCATGCGCTCATTGGAAAATTCATAGGGTTTTGGCCGACAGAAAAATCCCTACACAGTTGGATCGCAGTGAAATGGAAGCCTAAGGGCGATGTGACTCTACAGCTAGGCCCAAAAGGATTCTTCACAACGATCTTCTTTTGCCTGGAAGAAAAACACAGAATCCTGGTTGAGGGACCTTACTTCTTCAACTCAGCTGGCCTATACTTACGGGACTGGGCTCCCAGATTCAACCCGGATCAGGAGGATCTCACATAGGCTCCAGTCTGGATAAGACTATACTCACTACCAGATGAATACTAGGATGAGGATATTCTGAGAAACATTGGAAATGGTTAGGGGGAATACATAAAGGTTGCTGAAGAAACGAAACTGCGAAGATATACATCTTACGCCCGCATCTGCGTCTTCATGCGCCTAGACAAAGCTCTGCCAGAATCGGTAAGTCTCTCTCACCGTGACTATGAATGGATCCAACCTTTAAACTATGAACATGTCCCATTTCGTTGCCGTAAATGCCATGCCATAGGGAATCTTTTTAGAGATTGCCCCCTAAATGTTCAAGCTAAAGCTCCCTCCCCCACCGACTCTCAGACCCATGATGGCTTCACCAAAGCCCCTACCCGCAAGCGAGCTCATAAAAAACCATCAACAGGGAAGAAACCCAAACAGAATAGTGCCTCTGACCATGTAGTCAGGAACAGCTTTGAAATCCTGGCTCATGCCACGGACGAGCATACCACATCCTCTCCCCCAAACTCTGATCTCCCCTCCTCCTCCTCCCAGCCACCTCCCTCAGCCCCTCCAGCCAATCCCCTTCCTACCAAAGATGCCCCAGACCACAATACGGAAAGCAAGGAAAAGCAGTGGGAAAAAGACAACGAAATGGAGGTTGATGGATCCTCAGGCCCCTTCCAGTGTCTAGACATACCCACGGAAGAAGATAACCAGGTGCAACGAATGGAGGAAGAACCAGAAAGTATAGATCTAAATGGATTAGACATACTCGAACTAGAAGCAGCATGCAAGAAGAAAGTGTATGAAAGCATCCTAGAGCTACAGCTCGACAAACTGGAAATGGTCATCTCCAGATCCTACCATCAAAGTCAGCTTGGCATCCAGCCAGGAAGTCAATGGGATTTAAGCCAAACCCCAAAAGACTAAAAAAAAGGGGGAAGAAGCACTGACCTCCAAAGAACAATAGCAGTCGGGAAGATCCTGGTAAACTCTGGTAGGTATGCTAAGCTTATGAAGTACTACAAGCCCTCCGCCAATAGTGACTCATGAAGCTCATTTCATGGAACCTAAGGGGCTCAACAGCCTAGGAAAACTTAGAATGCTAAAAAATATGGTGAAAATGGAAAAGCCACAAATATGATTTCTCCAAGAGACAAAATGTAACAGTACAACTCTAGAAATGATCCTCTCTAAAGCCTGGCCAGGATGTCAATCAGTTGCTGTAGATGCATCCGGCGCATCTGGGGGATTAGCCATTGCGTGGAACTCTCAAACACTCACTATGTCGGACTTTCAAGCTTTACGCAGTCTAATTCAGGCTGCTTTCCACATAGTTGGCACAAATATTCATGGGAATCTCTTGAATGTATACTTCCCTCAGGAAGCCAGGGAAAAATTGCTCTCCTCCATACCCTAGAAGCTCTTAACCCCAATAGAAGGCACCCGCTCTGGATTGCTGGAGGGGATTTTAACATGATAACAAAATTAGAGGAGAAGATTGGCAGAAACAGGTTGGAACAGGAAAACACCCACTTCAAAAACTTTATTCAGAACGCATCCCTGATAGACGTACAGTTTTACAATGGCACTTTTACGTGGAGCAATCGCAGAGCAGGCAAACATCAAATAGCCTCCAAGCTAGACCGCTTTCTAATCTTAGACAATTCGGTCCACCTAGGGGGAGATTTCTCGGCGGCCATTCTTCCACACTCTGGATCTTATCACTGGTCGGTTGCCCTTCAATGGCAACGTCCAAGCAACAACATAAGAAGACCTTTTCGCTTTGAGGAGTTTTGGTTCACCCATCCCTCACTCAAAGACTTCGTCCACTCTACGTGGACATCCTTCAACCCTCCAGAAGGATCCAAGATGTTCCAGTTTCAAAAGAAACTCAAACATCTAAAGCTTAGCCTCAAGAGATAGAACAGAGAGACCTTCGGAAACATCTTCAAGGCGCAAAATGATCTTCAAATAGCCCTGGAGGATCTGCAGAGAGAAATAAGTACAGGAGGCCATACAGAGAGAACCCTTGAATAGGAGCAGCGCATCCACAATCAGCTTGAGGAAAGAAGAAAGCAGGAGGAAATATACTGGAAGCAAAAATCCAGAATCAGATGGTTGAAAGAGGGAGAAAGAAACACCAAATTCTTCCATAGAACCACAGTGCAATGCAGAATGGGCAACAATATCCCTTACATTCAAAAATCAGGAGGAGAAAGGGTGGAACAACACGAGGAAATTGAGAAGGAATTCCTCAAACACTTTAAGCAGGTCCATCAAGACCCTGAAATCAACAGACATCCTGCAATTGAAAGAATCACTCACAATGTACCAAAATTAATCACAGCGGAGCACAATGAACTCCTCCTCAGCCCAATTCAAATTCAGGAAGTGGACACAGCAATGGCTCAGCTTAAAGAAGGAAAAGCTCCCGGTCCGGATGGATTTACCACTACTTTCTTTCACAAGTTCTGGGAACTAATAAAGTTGGGAAGTGGTGGAGGAGTCGCGAGTTTCGCACTGGCTGCTTCCCTCGCTTAACTCCACCTTCATAGCCCTAATTCCAAAAGAGGAGGACTCGCTCAAACCGGACAAATTCAGGCCAATTGCACTCTGCAATGTAATATACAAAGTCATTTCTAAAGTCATTGCAAACAAGCTAAAGCCTCTCTTGCCAATGCTCATCTCTCCGGAACAGTCAGGATATGTGGAAGGAAGACAGATTTTGGACGGCATCATCCACATGCATGAGATCACACACACTCTCAAGCATTCAAGGCAGGCAGGTATGCTCCTAAAACTTGAGCTTTCCAAGGCTTTTGACAAACTCAGCTGGGATTATATACAGCAAATGCTAACTGCTTTCGGATTCAGCCCCACTTGGATTCGATGGATTATGAGCCTTATCTCCTCCACCAACTTCTCCATTCTAGTGAATGGGATCCCCTCTCGCCCCTTCTCCCCCTCCCGTGGTATCAGGCAAGGTGACCCTCTTTCCCCCTTCCTCTTTGTATTAATGGTTGAGGGCCTGGGACGTCACATTAAAAACACCCTCCACTCACACCAGCTTAAAGGTATCTCCATCCATCAATTGCCTACCATTTCCCATCAGCAATTTGTTGATGACACTATGCTCTTTGGTTATCCCTCTGTTCAAGAAGCCTCCAGATTCAAAGCAGTGCTAAATGATTTTACCGAAGCTTCTAGAACTAGCATCAACTGCTCCAAATCACAGATCTTCTTCTTTAATACCCCCCTGGTCGTCAAGTCTGCCATAGTCCGCATTCTGGGGTTCCCCATAGCCACCCTTCCTTCTAAGTATCTCGGAGCTCCCCTCATTGACTCTGCCATCAAACATTCCTCTTGGCGCAATCTTATTGAAAAGCTTGAATCCCGTCTCAACCAATGGACACACAGAGCTTTGAATTTAGTCAGTCGTGCCGTACTCATAAAAGTCGTTCTTCAAACAATGCCGCTGTACCTTTTCTCCATCCTGGCAGCGCCAAAGTGGGTCCTAAAAAGACTAAGGAATATTCAGAGAGGTTTCCTTTGGGGAAATAATGCAACTAATCGCAAATGGGCTCTGGTAAAATGGAGCACAGTATGCAAAGCGAAGGAAAAAGGAGGAATTGGTCTAAGAGATCCGGAGCACAACAACGCCATCATGGGAGCCAAAATTTGGTGGCAGTGGCTTACCAACCCAGGTAAGCCATGGGTCACATTATGGACGGCAAAGTATGCGAATCATCAACCCCAGGAAGAGCTTATTAGATTAAAGCCCAGCTAATTTGGAATGCAGCCAAAGAACATTATCAAATGATCCAGCAACATAGTTTCTGGGAGGTAAGAAACGACTATACTACTAGATTTTGGACAGACACATGGAATCAAATGCTTACTCTCAGCAATGTTCTGAACCTGCCCCTAAACATCATTGAGAAGGAGACACAGCAAGTTAAAATCAGGTAATACTGGACCCAGGAAGCTGAGAAGGGCTTCAGAATCTGGAAACCGGATAACCAAATCCTCACAAATGAAAATCACCAAATTTCCATAGCGTTGGAAATGGAACTCAGCAAAAGGAAAATCAGGTGTGACGAAAGTGGAGATATCCTAAGGTGGGGGTATCAACCAAAAGGAGCTTTCACCACGTTCGAGGCATACAAAATCATCTGCAATGACTCTGCTCCCCAGGATCCAATCTGGAGCAAAATATGGAACTTTGGCTCCTGGCCCAAAATCTGTCACTTTCTCTGGTTGGTGGGGCATCAGAGAATCCTAACTTGGGACAAGCTCAGAAGAGGAAACTTTCATGGTCCATCCATCTGTTTCAACTGCAATGCCCATGAGGAAACTCTCCAATATTTGCTGGACTCTTGCCCCCTAGCCAATCAGCTATGGGAAAAGGCAAGCTTTCGATGTCAAAGAAGATGCAGACTTGAAAATGAAATCACGAATTCCATGTGTCAGTGGCAACAGGACCTGTACAAGAGCAAAATCCTCAATCATCTATGGAGATTGATTCCCGGGCTAGTTCTATGGAGCATATGGAAGGAGCGAAATAAGTGCATTTTTAAAAATCAGCGCTCTTCGCTGGACAATATTTGGAACATTCTGTGCATAAATCTTCAAGAGACTCTGATGTTAAGACCCTGGAAGGAGGAGGACTGGCCTACACTAGCCAATGAGAAAACTATTATGGATAACTGGCAAATACGTTGCACCGAAAGCTCACACCAGTAGGACCACTCTGAAACCAGCACTAAAAACAGGTCGCATGGAAGCCCCCGCCAGAGCACACATTCAAACTCAACTTTGATGGTGCCTCAAAAGGGAATCCTGGTCTAGCAGGCTTTGGCGGAATAATAAGGAATCATGAAGGCGCTCCCCTGATACTATATTTCGGAAACATCGGATGGGACACCAACAACTCAGCTGAATTAGAAGGTTTATGGCAGGGACTTCAACTTGCTGGGGGACTCAACTTCCACCCTCTGGAAGTGGAAGGAGATTCTCAAATCCTCATCAACATGGCCAAAAAAATCCTAAATGTATCTCAGGCTAGGAAAATAGCCACCAGTTGGAGGCTTGAAGCAAGACTGGAAGCCATAGAACATGAGCTTCACAGCAATAGATCCACACCTTCACTCACACAAGATGGGAGGGCAACAGGGTTGCGGACTTCATGGCCAATGTGGGGGTGGGGAATAATCACTCTCTAATCACAGGGCAGCTGAATACTATATTAACTCATGTTGAAGCTCAAGAATGTTCTCGACTGGTCCAAAAAGATGCAACTCCCCCGGATGCGGGTGATATGTGAGACGGGACAGGCGTGGGTGGCTGGACACGTGCCGACCTTCGGCCATCATGTGGCACCCACGGTAAACGCCAGGAAAGGACGCAGGCGGTTTAAAGCAAAGAGGCATGGGACAGTGAATGCCTGGAGAGGTTATTCGGCCCAAAGGATGGCAACAGTTATGGCGGATGTGATCCCGAGCAGGGTAGGTGAGGACGATAGGGATAAAACAGGGTATGAACAGGGAATGTTGGTGGTTATGCAGACGACTGGCCTCTCTGTCTTCATAGAGATACCTTCTCTGTCGGACGGGCTCATCACTTGTTCGACTCTAGTAGCAGAGAGTCTGGTTTATCCCACGGCTTGTTGGAATTCTTGTCCCTCAATGGTGAGACCTCAACAGCGTATGCTTAGCTGTCGAGGCACTTCCAGAGGGGAAGTCTCACGCAGGCATGACGGGGACAATGTTGGTCATTGCTGCCACTGCAATCTTGCTCGCTCTACTGGAGCTAACCCCCTCCATTCCAATCAATTCTTCGATGCAGGGGCTTCAAGCTCGGCTACCTTGCCAGCCTTCGGCTCCACCATCTTCAATTTCACCAGCTCCACAAATAATCCATGGATCAGCGTGCATGTATCTATCCTGTTCATCGAAAATGCACAAGATGCTGATGACTCCCTGGATGAACAAAGGCAACGGATTAATGTCAACCCGGGGCAAGCCGCGGAGGCTCCTGAAGCTGATAAGGAGCAGGAGGTAAAGGGACTGGTTTCAGACCCGAAAAATGCTAAGCAAACTCAAAACATTCAAAGGACGGAAGCTGGGGAATAGGTAGCGACATTTCCTACCGATGCTGAAAGAGAAGCCTATGGGTGGTGCCGAACTGAGGAAGAGAAAATGGACGAATGAAGACGCCCGAATAATTTAAAATTCTTTAAAAACAATTTAAAATGCTTTAAAAACAATTAGAAATGCTTTTAAAATGCTTTTAAAATGTCTTAAAATGGTTTCAAAATAATTTAAAATGCTTTAAAGACATTTTAAAATGCTTTGAAAATAGTCTTAAATACTTTAAAAACCATTCTAGACACTTTAAAATGAATTTAAAATGCTTTAAAAACAATTTTAAAAGCTTTAACGTGCTTTAAAATGTTTTTAAAATGCTTTAAAAACAATTTAAAAGTTTTTTAGAAATAATTTAAAATGCTTTAAACACAGTTTAAAAGAGTTCAAAATAATTTAAAAACAATTTTAAATGCTTTTAAAATGCTTTAAGAACAATTTAAAGTGATTTTAAATTCTTTAAAAGCAACTTAAAATGTTTTAGAAAAATTTTAAAATGCTTTAAAAATATGTTTAGTGCTTTAATAGCAAATGAAAAGGCTTTAAAACCCTTTTAAAATGCCTTAAAAACAATTTAAAATGTATTAAAAACAATTTTAAATGCTTTAAAAACAATTTAAAATGCTTTAAAAATAGTTTACAATGCTCTAAAAACAAATTAAAATACTTTAAAAATATTTTAAATTGTTTAAAGAATAATTTTAAAACATTTTTAAAATGCTTTAGAAAACATCTTAAAATGTTCTAAAAAAAAATTAAATGCTTTAAAAACCTTTTAAAATGTTTTAATAATAATTTAAAATTCTTTAAAAACAATTAGAACTGCTTAAAAAATGGTTTTAAAATCTTTTTAAGACATCTTAAAATGGTTTCAAAATAATTTAAAATGTTCTAAAGACATTTTTAAATGCTTTGAAAATAGTTTTAAATACTTTAAAAACCATTTTAGACGCTTTACAATGAATTAAAAATGCTTTAAAAACAATTTTAAAAGCTTTAAGGTGCTTTAAAATGTTTTTAGAATGCTTTAAAAACAATTTAAAATTCTTTAAAAACAATTTAAAATGGTTTTGAAACAATTTAAAATGGTTTAAACATAGTTTAAAATAGTTGAAAATAATTTAAAAGCAATTTAAAACGCTTTCAAATGCTTTAGAAACAATTTTAAAATGCTTTAAACATAGTTTAAAATAGTTCAAAATAATTTAAAAGCAATTTAAAACGCTTTCAAATGCTTTAAAAATAGTTTTAAAATGCTTTAACAACAATCTAAAATGCTTTAAAGTACTTTAAAATGTTTTAAAATGCTCTCAAAACAATTTAAAATACATTTAAAACAATCTAAAATGTTTTTTAAACGGTTCACAATGATTTAAAAACAATTTACAAATAATTTAAATTGCTTTAAGAACAACCGAAATTGTTTTAAGAACAATTTTAAATGATTAAAAATGTTTTACAAACAATTTAAAACACTTCAAAAAGAATTTAAATGTTTTAAAAATAGTTCACAATGCTTTAAAAACAATTTAAAATACTTTTCAAATATTTCAAATTACTTTAAGAACAATTATAAATTATTTTATTTTTTTAAAAACAATTTAGAATGCTTTAAGAACAACTTAAAATGCTTTAAAAACAATTTTAAATTCTTTAAAAACAACTTTATATTTTTTTAAAAACAATTCAAAATGCTTTAAAAACAATTTAAAATGATTTAATAATGATTTAAAATGCTTTAAAAACAATTTAAAATACTTTAAAGATAATTTAAATTGCTTTATGAACAATTTAAAATGATTTTAAAATTCTTTAACAACAATTTAAAATGTTTTAGAAACATTTTAAAATGCTATAAAATCCCTTTTAACGTTTTAAAAACAATTTTAAATGCTTCAAGAACAATTTAAAATGCTTTAAAAACGATTAATAATGCTTTAAAAATAGTTTACAATGCTTTAAAAACAAATTAAAATACTTCAAAAATAATTTAAAATGCTTTAAAAATGATTTAAAATGCTCTAAAAATGATTTAAAATGATTTAAGAACGACTTAAAATGCTTTAAAACAATTCAAAATGCCTTAAAACAATTCAAAATGCCTTAAGAACAATTCAAAAAGCTTTAAAAATAAGTTAAAGTTCTTTAGAAACAATTTAAAATGCGTTAAGAACAATTTAAAATAATTTTAAAACGTTTTAAAAATGCTTTAAAAAACATCTTAAAATGTTCTAAAAAAATGTTTTAAAATGCTTTAAAAACCTTTTAAAATGTTTTAATAATAATTTAAAATTCTTTAAAAACAATTCAAAATTCTTTAAAAACAATTAGAAATGCTTTAAAAATGGTTTTAAAATCTTTTTAAAAAAATCTTAAAATGGTTTCAAAATAATTTAAAATGTTTTAAAGACATTTTTAAATGCTTTGAAAATAGTTTTAAATACTTTAAAAACCATTTCAGATGCTTTAAAATGCTTTAAAAACAATTTTAAAAGCATTAAGGTGCTTTAAAATGTTTTTAAAATGCTTTAAAAGCAATTTAAAATGGTTTTGAAACAATTTAAAATGATTTAAACATAGTTTAAAATAGTTCAAAATAATTTAAAAACAATTTAAAAAGCTTTCAAATGCTTTAAAAACAATTTTAAAATGCTTTAACAACAATCTAAAATGCTATAAAGTACTTTAAAATGCTCTCAAAACAATTTAAAATACTTTAAAAGCAATCTAAAATGTTTTTAAAATGTTTCATAATGCTTTAAAAACAATTTACAAATAATTTAAATTGCTTTAAGAACAGCCCAAATTGTTTTAAGAACAACCTAAATTGTTTTAAGAACAACCTAAATTGTTTTAAGAACAATTTTATATCATTTAAATGTTTTTAAACAATTTAAAACACTTCAAAAACAATTTAAAATGTTTTAAAAATAGTTTGCAATGCTTTAAAAACAATTTAAAATACTTTTAAAATATTTCAAATTACTTTACAAACAATTATAAATTTTTTTAAAACCAATTTAAATGTTTTAAAAACAATCTAAATGTTTTAAAAACAATTTAAAATGCTTTAAGAACAATTTCAAATTCCTTAAAAACAATTTTAAATGCTTTAAAAACAACTTTATATTTTTTTAAAAGCAATTCAAAATGCTTTAGAAACAATTTAAAATGCTTTAACAACGATTTAAAATGCTTTAAAAACAATTTAAAATACTTCAAAAATAATTCAAATTGCTTTATGAACAATTTAAAATGGTTTTAAAATTCTTTAAAAACAATTAAAAATGTTTTAGAAGCATTTTAAAATGCTTTAAAAATAAGTTTTAGTGCTTTAAGAACAATTGAAAATGCTTTAACCCGGATGCGGGTGACACTTTGATGAAAGCCAGCCATGTGACTGCCACGAGGAGCCTTCGGCGCGAAGGCAACTTGACAGCGCTTAATGAACTCCATTAAAAGCGCAGTCAATGGCATTCAATGCCATTCCCATCGCCCGAACTACCAAGGAATTAACACAGGAGAAGCTAGAATGTCTGAGCGCGGAGATTTAATGTTGACAGGCCTGTCTGAACAGGCAAGGGATTTCAGCTCTGCTCTGCATGATAATGTTGGGTTGTTGACAGAGACGGAGAGTTTAGGAGCGGGTAAGCCTAGATGCAAACCTAAATTCTGGTCAGGGAAGCAGAATCGCTTCAGGGGCAGAGGGCAGTTTGAGGTAGGTTCCTTACTGTTACTGTTCATTTCGGAAAGGCGAGCAGAGCAAGCTCTGTTAAAGCACTATAGGTTAAGGATGCCACCCAGAGGCCACGCTTTGCCACGCAGAGGAAGGAATCAGGGTCAGAGGGGGAACCCTGGTGGCAGAGGCGCTCATAACCCGCAGCGTGTCTCCCCGCTGGCTTACGCCTCGCCCAGCTATCCTGGTTCTGACGATTCCGACTCTGACATTAGCAATTCGGTGCAGACGGTTAAGTTCAAATACTACCGTCGCACCAACAAGCCAATTGTCTCAACGTTAATTACTGTGGTTTTTACGGAGGAAGATGGAGAAGAAGGTAGCGGAAAGAGGATTTCAGAGGAGCAGGAGCCAAGCACCAATAATTCCTCTCAGAGCGGGCGCAAGGAAGAAAGTTCTTACCTACCTTCCTCTCAGAGCAAGCTCAAAGAGGAAAGCACAAGCGTTCAATCAAATGAGCAGACTGAAGCCCTCCGCGAAATCTGCAGCCTTATGGACATGGAAATTACCAGTTCGGTTCAGCATCAGGTGACGGACCCCCAAGCTAAGAAGACGCCTGAAGATGACAAGAAACCTGCATGCTTCTTTGGCGGTCGCCTGTATCCTATTCTCCCTCTAGGAATTCAAAGGCTTGAGGACATACCGGCTGGTATGGAAGTGGTTTGTGTTCCTGATCCAGAACGGGAGGAAGCTGAATGGGAGGTAGAGCAACAAGAAGCAAAGCAGAAGGAGACAGAGAACCAGGAGGCAGACAAGGTGGGGAAGGATTAAGGCACATTTCCAGCGGTTTTGCTTATGGTTTTTGTTACGTTTGCCACCTGCGCTCAGTCCGGGAAGCGTCCAGCATGAAGAATCTTCGACACGTGTCCTCAATCCAGTGTCCCCTCTTATCTAACAGGCACCTATGCTTTGTTTAGTTTGTTTCTGTTTATGTATTTTGTTCAAATTCCATGTCATCATGTATAAATCTGTAGACTAGAATTGTAATTTTGAGAATAGGCACTATGTCACTGTCTGTAATCACATATTTTGGATGGGAAAACTTGACAGAGAGCTGTTCATTCGCTCTCAGAGGCTTCGACCTCTTGTACATATTTCTTTCATTTTCTTAATATAAGTAGTTTAGCATTTGCCCAGATAAAAAAAACAAAAAAAACAAACAAACAAACAAAAAACAATTGAAAATGCTTTAAAACCCTTTTAAAACTTTTTAAAAACAATTTAAAATGCTTCAAGAACAATTTAAAATGCTTCAAAAACAATTAATAATGCTTTAAAAATAGTTTAGAATGCTTTAAAAACAAATTAAAATAATTTAAATTGCTTTAAGAACAATTTTGAACGGTTTTCAAATGCTTTAAAAGCAATTTAAAATGATTTAAAAATAGGTTAAAGTGCTTTATAAACAACTTAAAATGCTTTAAGAACAATTTAAAATGCTTTAAAAACAATTTTAAATGATTTTGAAATGTTTTAAAAACAATTACAAATGTTTTAAAATACTTAAAAATGCTTTAAAAACATCTTAAAATGTTTTAAAATGCTTTAAAAACCTTTTAAAATGTTTTAATAATAATTTAAAATTCTTTAAAAACAATTTAAAATGCTTTTAAAATCTTTTTAAAATTTGTTAAAATGGTTTCAAAATAATTTAAAATGCTTTGAAAATAGTCTTAAATACTTTAAAAACCATTATAGACACTTTAAAATGAATTTAAAATTTTTTAAACACAGTTTAAAAGAGTTCAAAATAATTTAAAAACAATTTTAAATGCTTTTAAAATGCTTTAACAACAATTTAAAATGCTTTAAAGTACTAAAAATGCTTTCAAAACAATTTAAAATACTTAAAAAAAACAATTTAAAATGTTTTAAATACGGTTCTCAATGCTTTAGAAACAATTTACAAATAATTTAAATTGCTTTAAGAACAATTTTAAATGATTTTAAAATAATTTAAAATGTTTTAAAAGCAATTTAAAATGCTTTAAGAACAATTCCAAAGGATTTAAAAACAATTTAAAATGCTTTAATAAGGGTTTAAAATGCTTTAAAAATAGGTTACAATGAATTGACAACAACTTAAAATACTTTAAAAATAATTTAAATTTCTTTAAGAACAATTTAAAGAGATTTTAAATTCTTTAAAAACAACTTAAAATGTTTTAGAAAAATTTTAAAATGCTTTAAAAATAAGTTTAGTGCTTTAATAACAAATGAAAATGCTTTAAAACCCTTTTAAAATGCATTAAAAACAATTTAAAATGTATTAAAAACATTTTTAAATGCTTTAAAAACAATTTAAAATGCTTTAAAAATAGTTTACAATGCTCTAAAAACAAATTAAAATACTTTAAAAATAATTTAAATTGCTTAAAGAACAATTTTGAACGATTTTAAAATGCTTTAAATGCAAATTAAATTGATTTAAAATGCTTTAAAAATAAATTAAAGTGCTTTAAAAACAATTTAAAATAATTTTAAAACGTTTTAAAAATGCTTTAGAAAACATCTTAAAATGTTCTAAAAAAATGTTTTAAAATGCTTTAAAAACCTTTTAAAATGTTTTAATAATAATTTAAAAGTCTTTAAAAACAATTTAAAATGCTTTAAAAACTATTAGAAATGCTTTAAAAATGGTTTTAAAATATTTTTAAAACATCTTAAAGTGGTTTCAAAATAATTTAAAATGTTTTAAAGACGTTTTTAAATGCTTTGAAAATAGTTTTAAATACTTTAAAAAACATTTCAGACTCTTTAAAATGAATTTAAAATGCTTTAAAAACAATTTAAAATTCTTTGAACACAATTTAAAATGGTTTTGAAACAATTTAAAATGATTTACAAATAGTTTAAAATAGTTCAAAATAATTTAAAAACAATTTAAGACGCTTTCAAATGCTTTAAAAACAATTTTAAAATGCTTTAACAACAATCTAAAATGCTTTAAAGTACTTTAAAATGTTTTAAAATGCTCTCAAAACAATTTAAAATACTTTAAAAACAATCTAAAATTTTTTAAAAACGGTTCATAATGCTTTAAAAACAATTTACAAATAATTTAAATTGCTTTAAGAACAACCTAAATTGTTTTAAGAACAATTTTAAATGATTTTAAATGTTTTAAAAACAATTTAAAACGCTTCAAAAACATTTTAAAATGTTTTAAAAATAGTTTGCAATGCTTTAGAAACAATTTAAAATACTTTTAAAATATTTCAAATTACTTTATGAACAATTATAAATTTTTTTAAAAACAATTTAAATGTTTTAAAAACAATTTAAAATGCTTTAAGAACAATTTAAAATGCTTTAAAAACAATTTTAAATGCTTTAAAAAATACTTTATATTTTTTTTAAAACAATTCAAAATGCTTTAGAAACAATTTAAAATGCTTTAATAACAATTTAAAATGCTTTAAAAACAATTTAAAATACTTCAAAATAATTCAAATTGTTTTATGAACAGTTTAAAATGATTTTAAAATTCTTTAAAAACAATTTAAAATGTTTTAAAAACAATTTAAAATGTTTTAGAAACATTTTAAAATGCTTTAAAAATAAGTTTTAGTGCTTAAGAACAATTGGAAATTCTTTAAAACCCTTTCAAAACGTTTTAAAGACAGTTTGAAATAATTCAAGAACAATTTAAAATGCTTTAAAAACAATTAATAATGCTTTAAAAAAATTTACAATGCTTTAAAAACAAATTAAAATAATTTAAATTGCTTTAAGAAAAATTTTGAACGGTTTTCAAATGCTTTAAAAGCAATTTAAATTGATTTAAAATGCTTTAAAAATAAGTTAAAGTGCTTTATAAACAACTTAAAATGCTTTAAGAACAATTTAAAATGCTTTAAAAACAATTTTAAATGGTTTTGAAATGTTTTAAAAACAATTATAAATGTTTTAAAATACTTAAAAATGTTTTTAAATGCTTTAAAAACCTTTAAAAATGTTTTAATAATCATTTAAAATTATTCAAAAACAATTTAAAATGCTTTTAAAACAATTAGAAATGCTTTTAAAATCTTTTTAAAATGTCTTAAAATGGTTTCAAAATAATTCAAAATTCTTTAAAAATAGTCTTAAATACTAAAACCATTCTAAACATTTTAAAATGAATTTAAAATGCTTTAAAAACAATTTGAAAAGGTTTAACGTGCTTCAAAAACAATTTAAAATTTTTTAAAAACAATTTAAAATGCTTTAACAACAATTTAAAATACTTAAAAAACAATTTAAAAAGTTTTCAATACGGTTCACAATGCTTTAGAAACAATTTAAAAACAATTTAAATTGCTTTAAGAACAATTTTAAATGATTTTAAAATAATTTAAAATGTTTTAAAAGCGATTTAAAATGCTTTAAGAACAATTCAAAAGGCTTTAAAAACAATTTAAAATGCTTTAATAACGGTTTAAAATGCTTTAAAAATAGGTTACAATGCATTGACAACAACTCAAAATACTTTTAAAATAATTTAAATTGCTTTAAGAACAATTTAAAGTGATTTTAAATTCTTTAAAAGTAACTTAAAATGTTTTAGAAAAAATTTAAATTGCTTTAAAAATAAGTTTAGTGCTTTAATAACAAATGAAAATGCTTTAAAACCCTTTTAAAATGCTTTAAAAACAATTTAAAATGTATTAAAAACAATTTAAAAAGCTTTAAAAATAGTTTACAATGCTCTAAAAACAAATTAAAATACTTTACAAATAATTTAAATTGTTTAAAGAACAATTTTGAAAGATTTTAAAATGCTTTAAATGCAATTTAAATTCATTTAAAATGCTTTAAAAATAAGTTAAAGTGCTTTAGAAACAATTTAAAATGCGTCAAGAACAATTTAAAATAATTTTAAAAGGTTTTAAAAATGCTTTAGAAAACATCTTAAAATGTTCCCAAAAAAAATGTTTTAATGCTTTGAAAACCTTTTAAAAGGTTTGAATAATAATTTTAAATTCTTTAAAAACAATTTAAAATGCTTTAAAAACAATTAGAAATGCTTTTAAAATGATTTTTAAAAATTCTTTTTTAAACCATCTAAATGGTTTCAAAATAATTTAAAATATTTTAAAGACATTTTTAAATGCTTTGAAAATAGTTTTAAATACTTTAAAAACCATTTTAGATGCTTTAAAATGCTTTAAAAACAATTTTAAAAGCTTTAAGGTGCTTTACAATGTTTTTAAAATGCTTTAAAAACAATTTAAAATTCTTTAAAAAATATTTAAAATGGTTTTGAAATAATTTAAAATGATTTAAACATAGTTTAAAATAGTTCAAAATAATTTAAAACACTTTCAAATGCTTTAAAAACAATTTTAAAATGCTTTAACAACAATCTAAAATGCTTTAAAAACAATCTAAAATTCTCTCAAAACAATTTAAAATACTTTAAAAACAATCTAAAATGTTTTAAAAACGGTTCATAATGCTTTAAAAACAATTTACAAATAATTTAAATTGCTTTAAGAACAACCTGAATTGTTTTAAGAACAACCTAAATTGTTTTAAGAACAATTTTAAATGATTTAAAATGTTTTAAAAACAATTTAAAACTCTTCAAAAACAATTTAAAATGTTTTAAAAATAGTTTGCAATGCTTTAAAAACAATTTAAAATACTTTTAAAATATTTCAAATTACTTTACAAACAATTATAAATTTTTAAAAAACAATTTAAATGTTTTAAAAACAATTTAAAATGCTTTAAGAACAATTTAAAATGCTTTAAAAATAATTTAAAATGCTTTAAAAACAACTTTATATTTTTAAAAAAACAATTCAAAATGCTTTAGAAACAATTTAAAATGCTTTAATAACGATTTAAAATGCTTTAAAAACAATACTTAAAAAATAATTCAAATTGCTTTATGAACAATTTAAAATTATTTTAAAATTCTTTAAAAACAATTTAAAATGTTTTAGAAACATTTTAAAATGCTTTAAAAATAAGTTTTAGTGCTTTAAGAACAATTGAAAATGCTTTAAAACCCTTTTAAAACTTTTTAAAAATAATTTTAAATGCTTCAAGAACAATTTAAAATGCTTTAAAAACAATTATTAATGCTTTAAAAACAAATTAAAATAATTTAAATTGTTTTAAGAACAATTTTGAACGATTTTCAAATGCTTTAAAAGCAATTTAAAATGATTTAAAATGCTTTAAAAATAAGTTAAAGTGCTTTAGAAATAACTTAAAATGCTTCAAGAACTATTTAAAATGCTTTAAAAACAATTTTAAATGATTTTGAAATGTTTTAAAAACAATTAAAAATGTTTTAAAATACTTAAAAATGCTTTAAAAACATCTTAAAATGTTTGAAAATGCTTTAAAAACCTTTTAAAATGTTTTAATAATATTTTAAAATTCTTTAAAAACAATTTAAAATGCTTTAAAAACAATTAGAAATGCTTTTAAAATCTTTTTAAAATGTCTTAAAATGGTTTCAAAATAATTTAAAATGCTTTAAAGACATTTTTAAATGCTTTGAAAATAGTATTAAATACTTTAAAAACCATTATAGACACTTTAAAATGAATTTAAAATGCTTTAAAAAGAATTTTAAAAGGTTTAACGTGCTTTAAAATGTTTTTAAAATGCTTTAAAAGCAATTTAAATTTTTTTAAAAACAATTTAAAATGCTTTAAAATGCTTTCAAAACAATTTAAAATACTTAAAAAACAATTTAAAATGTTTTAAATACGGTTCACAATGCTTTAGAAACAATTTACAAACAATTTAAATTGCTTTAAGAGCAATTTTAAATGATTTTTAAAATAATTTAAATGTTTTAAAAGCAATTTAAAATACTTTAAGAACAATTCAAAAGTCTTTAAAAACAATTTAAAATGCTTTAATAACGGTTTAAAATGCTTAAAAAATAGGTTACAATGCATTGACAACAACTTAAAATACTTCAAAAATAATTTAAATTGCTTTAAGAACAATTTAAGGTGATTTTAAATTCTTTAAAAGCAACTTAAAATGTTTTAGAAAAATTTTAAAATTCTTTAAAAATAAGTTTAGTGCTTTAATAACAAATGAAAGTTCTTTAAAACCCTTTTAAAATGCTTTAAAAACAATTTAAAATGTATTAAAAACAATTTTAAATGCTTTAAAAACAATTTAAAATAGTTTAAAAATAGTTTACAATGCTCTAAAAACAAATTAAAATACTTTACAAATAATTTAAATTGTTTAAAGAACAATTTTGAACGATTTTAAAATGCTTTAAATGCAATTTAAATTGATTTAAAATGCTTTAAAAATAAGTTGAAGTGCTTTAGAAACAATTTAAAATGCGTTAAGAACAATTTAAAATGCTTTAAAAACAATTAGAAATGCTTTAAAAATGGTTTTAAAATCTTTTTAAAACATCTTAAAATGGTTTGAAAATAATTTAAAATGTTTTAAAGACATTTTTAAATGCTTTGAAAATAGTTTTAAATACTTTAAAAACCATTTCAGACGCTTTAAAATGAATTTAAAATGCTTTAAAAACAATTTTAGAAGCTTTAAGGTGCTTTCAAATGTTTTTAAATTGCTTTAAAAACAATTTAAAATGGTTTTGAAACAATTTAAAATGATTTAAACATAGTTTAAAATAGTTCAAAATCATTTTAAAACATTTTAAAACGCTTCAAATGCATTAACAACAATCTAAAATGATTTAAAGTACTTTAAAATGTTTTAAAATGCTCTCAAAACAATTTAAAATACTTTAAAAACAATCTAAAATGTTTTAAAAACGGTTCATAATGCTATAAAAACAATTTACAAATAATTTAAATTGCTTTAAGAACAACCTAAATTGTTTTAGGGACAATTTTAAATGATTTAAAATGTTTTTAAAAACAATTTAAAACACTTCAAAAACAATTTAAAATGTTTTAAAAATAGTTTACAATGCTTTAAAAACAATTTAAAATATTTCAAATTACTTTACGAACAATTTTTTTTTTTTTTTAAAACAATTTAAATGTTTTAAAAACAATTTAAAATGCTTTAAGAGAAATTTAAAATGCTTTAAAAACAATTTTAAATTCTTTAAAAACAACTTTATATTTTTCTAAAAACAATTCAAAATGCTTTAGAAACAATTTAAAATGCTTTAATAACGATTTAAAATGCTTTAAAAACAATATAAAACAATTTAAAAATAATTCAAATTGCTTTATGAACAATTTTAAAATTCTTTAAAAACAATTTAAAATGTTTTAGAAACATTTTAAAATGCTTTAAAAATAAGTTTTAGTGCTTTAAGAACAATTGAAAATTCCTTTAAACCCTTTTAAAACGTTTTAAAAACAATTTTAAATGCTTCAAGAACAATTTAAAATGCTTCAAAAACAATTAATAATGCTTTAAAAATAGTTTACAATGCTTTAAAAACAAATTAAAGTACTTCAAAAATAAGTTAAATTGCTTTAAGAACAATTTTGAACAGTTTTCAAATGCTGTAAAAGCAATTTAAATTGATTTATAATGCTTTAAAAATAAGTTAAGGTGCTTTAGAAACAACTTAAAATGATTTAAGAACAATTTAAAATGCTTTAAAAACGATTTTAAATGATTTTGAAATGTTTTAAAAACAATTAAAAATATTTTAAAATACTTAAAAATGCTTTGAAAACATCTTAAAATGTTATGCGGGAGCACTTAGCAACAAAGCAAGTAAACATGGACTAGAGAATCAGAACAAAGGAAAGCCTGTTTTAAAGCAGAAACGCAGACTTAAAGTGGATTTAAAGCAGATAAGTTAAAGCAAATTTAAAGCGGATAAGATGGATACAGCCATGCATGCTTTTTGGAGAGCTTTCATTGTGGAGAAAAATCAGTAGAGGATCTGATCATCCTTCTTAATGCATCTTATATAAATGTAATGTGATGGGGTGTGAGAGATATATCTTATTTGTGAGTAAAATAGTGAGTGAGCAAGATGTAGTCGATTGTGAGCTGGGTTTTAAGGCTGAAATGCCTTAGCCTGGAATGTAATTTGTTCTGTGTATATATATATATATGAAAAGTGTTTTAGTATTGTGTACGCCTGTGTGTATTGTATAATTAAATTAAATCTTGTGTTCACGCTTGTTGATCTAAATAATTTAACTATTATATATGGCGATCCAAATATCATGTATCTGTTATATGTAAATGTTTGTTGAAGACAGCGTACAGCGCAGAGGAAGATTCTGATGATGATGGAGAGATGAATGCTCTACCAGCGAAGAAATCACGAAGGAAACAGGCTTACTTTGATTACGAGGATGAGCCTTTGCAGAATACCCATCAGACAACTTGTGCAGCTGTGGGAAGTACTCGCGACACGCTACAACTGCGTTGCATTTGGAAAACCTGGTTTGCTTGAAAACTCTTATCGATCCTACTGGTAGAAGGTTCGTTTACAGCGGAGCTTTCTGGGTTGAAAAATCACGAGCGCTGCTTCCATCGCTGATAATTATTTTGTCTCTGTGAAGGAATGTGTTAATGGAGGGATTTTGCAAATGGAAGATGGAAAACAGAGTCCAGAAGAAGAGGTTGACGCATATGAACCAGAGTTTCCGCCGCTCTCAATCGTTAGAAGAAGGTCTGTTACAGTATGAATGTTTTTAAGTAAAAGAAAATATAGATCGGAGTTGGGATTAGCGGTGCCGTATTAAGTTAAAATCCATATATTGTTATTACTGTTTTAGAATTATATTGCATGTTTTCTATGATGATTAAAGTGATGCTAGATTCCAATGAAAATCCACGTTAATAACATTAAAAGTTTAAAACGCTTCCCACGGGGCTTAGTCGCCTAGGATCAAGATTTTAAAGAATTTGGGATTTTGGGCAACCCCCAAATTCTCATTTTCATTAGGTGGTATCAGAGCAGTAAAAGATTCTGCGGAAAGAGGTACATTGTGTTAAATATGGAGAGTTTATGGTCTTGCTATTGTGCAGATGGCGGCAGCGGAAGGTGAGAAGATTTGCAGCAACCTAGAGAAGGATGCCAAAAGACCGAGTGCGAAGGGCTTGGTGAGGTATCGTGTAACAGACGAGGCTGTTACTGTAGAGGTTGGTTGCAGCTCACAGAGTTCTAGTGAAAGAATGCAGTGGATAAAATTGCTATTATGAAGACCAGAAGCATATGACCAGGAGGTCATAAATTTTTGTGCATCGGGAGTCTGATGCGGGAGCACTCAGCAACAAAGCAAGTAAACGTGGACTAGAGAATCAGAACAAAGGAAAGCCTGTTTTAATGCAGAAACGCAGACTTAAAGTGGATTTAAAGCGGATAAGTTAAAGCAGATTTAAAGCGGATAAGATGGATACAGCCATGCACAAGATGGATACAGCCATGCACGCTTTTTGGAGAGCTTTCATTGTGGAGAAAAATCAGTAGAGGATCTGATCATCCTTCTTAATGCATCTTATATAAATGTAATGTGATGGGGTGTAAGAGATATATCTTATTTGTGAGTAAAATAGTGAGTGAGCAAGATGTAGTCGATTGTGAGCTAGGTTTTAAGGCTGAAATGCCTTAGCCTGGAATGTAATTTGTTCTGTATATATATATGAAAAGTGTTCTAGTATTGTGTACACCTGTGTGTATTGTATAATTAAGTTAAATCTTGTGTTCACGCTTGTTGATCTAAATAGTTTAACTGTTATATATGGCGATCCAAATATCATGTATCTGTTATATGTAAATGTTTGTTGAAGACAACGTGCAGCGCAGAGGAAGATTCTGATGATGATGGAGAGATGAATGCTCTACCAACGAAGAAATCACGAAGGAAACAGGCTTACTCTGATTACAAGGATGAGCCTTTGCAGAATACCCATCAGACAACTTGTGCAGCTGTGGGAAGTACTCGCGACTCGCTACAACTGCATTGCGTTTGGAAAACCTGGTTTGCTTGAAAACTCTTATCGATCGTACTGGTAGAAGGTTCGTTTACGGCGGAGCTTTCTGGGTTGAAAAATCACGAGCGCTGCTTCCATCGCTGATAATTATTTTGTCTCCGTGAAGGAATGTGTTAATGGAGGGATTTTGCAAATGGAAGATGGAAAACAGAGTCCAGAAGAAGAGGTTGACGCATATGAACCAGAGTTTCCGCCGCTCTCAATCGTTAGAAGAAGGTCTGTTACAGTATGAATGTTTTAAGTAAAAGAAAATATAGATCGGAGTTGGGATTAGCGGTGCCGTATTAAGTTAAAATCCATATATTGTTATTACTGTTTTAGAATTACATTGCATGTTTTCTATGATGATTAAAGTGATGCTAGATTCCAATGAAAATCCATGTTAATAACATTAAAAGTATAAAATGCTTCCCACGGGGCTTAGTCGCCTAGGATCGAGATTTTAAAGAATTTGGGATTTTGGGCAACCCCCAAATTCTCATTTTCATCAAAATGCTTTAAAAACCTTTTAAAATCTTTTAATAATAATTTAAAATTCTTTAAAAACAATTTAAAATGCTTTAAAAACAATTAGAAATGCTTTTAAAATATTTTTAAAATGTCTTAAAATGGTTTCAAAATAATTTAAAATGCTTTAAAAACATTTTTAACTGCTTTGGAAATAGTCTTAAATACTTTAAAAACCATTCTAGACACTTTAAAATGAATTTAAAATGCTTTAAAAACAATTTTAAAAGGTTTAATGTGCTTTAAAATGTTTTTAAAATTCTTTAAAAACAATTTAAAATTTTTTAAAAACAATTTAAAATGCTTTAAACACAGTTTAAAAGAGTTCAAAATAATTTAAAAATAATTTTAAATGCTTTTAAAATGCTTTAACAACAATTTAAAATGCTTTAAAGTACTTTAAATTGCTTTCAAAACAATTTAAAATACTTAAAAAACAATTTAAAATGTTTTAAATACGGTTCACAATGCTTTAGAAACAATTTACAAACAATTTAAATTGCTTTAAGAACAATTTTAAATGATTTTAAAATAATTTAAAATGTTTTAAAAGCATTTTAAAATGCTTTAAGAACAATTCAAAAGGCTTTAAAAACAATTTAAAATGCTTTAATAACGGTTTAAAATGATTTAAAAAAGGGTTACAGTGCATTGACAACAACTTAAAATACTTTAAAAATAATTTAAATTGCTTTAAGAACAATTTAAAGTGATTTTAAATTCTTTAAAAGCAACTTAAAATGTTTTAGAAAAAAATTAAAATGCTTTAAAAATAAGTTTCGTGCTTTAATAACAAATGAAAATGCCTTAAAACCCTTTTAAAATGCTTTAAAAACAATTTAAAATGTATTAAAAACAATTTAAAATGCTTTAAAAACAATTTAAAATGCTTTAAAAATAGTTTACAATGCTCTAAAAACAAATTAAAATACTTTACAAATAATTTAAATTGTTTAAAGAACAATTTTGAACGATTTTAAAATGCTTTAAAAATAAGTTAAAGTGCTTTAGAAACAATTTAAAATGCATTAAGAACAATTTAAAATAATTTTAAAACGTTTTAAAAATGCTTTAGAAAACATCTTAAAATGTTCTAAAAAAATGTTTTAAAATGCTTTAAAAACCTTTTAAAATGTTTTAATAATAATTTAAAATTCTTTAAAACAATTTAAAATGCTTTAAAAACAATTAGAAATGCTTTAGAAATGGTTTTAAATTTTTTTTGAAACATCTTAAAATGGTTTCAAAATAATTTAAAATGTTTTAAAGACAAAAATGTTTTTAAAATGTTTTAAAAATAGGTTTAGTGCTTTAATAACAATTGAAAATGCTTTAAAGCCATTTTAAAATGCTTTAAAAACAATTTAAAATGATTTGAAGTGTATTAAAAACAATTTTAAATGCTTTAACAACAATTTAACACGCTTTAAAAACAATTTAAAATGCTTTAAAAATAGTTTACAATGCTTTAAAAACAAATTAAAATACTTTACAAATAAGTTAAATTATTTAAAGAACAATTTTGAACGATTTTAAAATGCTTTAAAAGCAATTTAAATTGATTTAAAATGCTTTAAAAATAAGTTAAGGTGATTTAGAAACAATTTAAAATGCGTTCAGAACAATTTAAAATAATTTTAAAAAGTTTTAAAAATGCTTTAAAAACATCTTAAAATGTTCTAAAAAATGTTTTAAAATGGTTTAAAAACCTTTTAAAATGTTTTAATAATAATTTAAAATTATTTAAAAACAATTTAAAATGCTTTAAAAACAATTAAAAATGCTTTAAAAATAGTTTTAAAATCCTTTTAAAACATCTTAAAAGAGTTTCAAAATAATTTAAAATGTTTTAAAGACATTTTTAAATGCTTTGAAAATAGTTGTAAATACTTTAAAAACCATTTTAGACGCTTTAAAATGAATTTAAAATGCTTTGAAAACAATTTAAAATGGTTTTGAAACAATTTAAAATGATTTAAACCTAGTTTAAAATAGTTCAAAATAATTTAAAAACAATTTAAAACGCTTTCAAATGCTTTAAAAACGATTTTAAAATGCTTTAACAACAATCTAAAACGCTTTAAAAACAATTTAAAATACTTTAAAAACAATCTAAAATGTTTTAAAAACGGTTCGCAATGCTTTAAAAACAATTTACAAATAATTTAAATTGCTTTAAGGACAACCTAAATTGTTTTAAGAACAATTTTAAATGATTTTAAATGTTTTAAAAACAATTTAAAATGCTTCAAAAACAATTTAAAATGTTTTAAAAATAGTTTACGATGCTTTAAAAACAATTTAAAATACTTTTAAAATATTTCAAATTACTTTAACAATTGTAAAAAAAAGTTAAAATTTTTTAAAAACATTTTAAATGTTTTAAAAACAATTTAAAATGCTTTAAGAACAATTTAAAATGCTTTAAGAACAATTTAAAATGCTTTAAAAATAATTTAAAATGCTTTAAAAACAATTTAAAATACTTTAAAAATAATTCAAATTGCTTTATGAACGATTTAAAATGATTTTAAGATTCTTTAAAAACAATTTAAAATGTTTTAGAAACATTTTAAAATGCTTTAAAAATAAGTTTAAGTGCTTTAAAAGCAATTGAAATTGCTTTAAATCCCATTTAAGAACAATTTTAAATGCTTCAATAACAATTTGAAATGCTTTAAAAATAGTTTACAATGCTTTAAAAACAAATTAAAATACTTGAAAAATAATTTAAATTGCTTTAAGAACAATTTTGAACGATTTTCAAACGCTTTAAAAGCAATTTAAATTGATTTAAAATGCTTTAAAAATAAGTTAAAGTGCTTTAGAAACAACTTAAAATGCTTTAAGAACAATTTAAAAGGCTTTAAAAACAATTTTAAATGATTTTGAAATGTTTTAAAAACAATTAAAAATGTTTTAAAATACGTAAAAATGCTTTAAAACCATCTTATATTTTAAAATGCTTTAAAAACAATTAGAAATGCTTTAATAACAGTTCAAAATGCTTTAAAAACAATTTGAAATGCTTTAATAACGGTTTAAAATGCTTTAAAAATAGGTTACAGTGCATTGACAACAACTTAAAATACTTTAAAAATAATCTAAATTGCTTTAAAAACAATTTTAAATGATTTTAAATTCTTTAAAAACAATTTAAAATGTCTTAGAAAAATTTTTAAATGCTTTAAAAATAGGTTTAGTGCTTTAATAACAATTGAAAATGCTTTAAAATGCTTTAAAAACAATTTAAAATGATTTGAAGTGTATTAAAAACAATTTTAAATGCTTTAACAAGAATTTAAAATGCTTCAAAAACAATTTAAAATGCTTTAAAAATAGTTTACAATGCTTTAAAAACAAATTAAAATACTTTACAAATAAGTTAAATTGTTTAAAGAACAATTTTGAACGATTTTAAAATGCTTTAAAAGCAATTTAAAATGCATTAAAAATAGGTTAAGGTCATTTAGAAACAATTTAAAATGCGTTCAGAACAATTTAAAATAATTTTGAAATGTTTTAAAAATGCTTTAAAAAACATCTTAAAATGTTCTAAAAAAATGTTTTAAAATGATTTCAAAACCTTTTAAAATGTTTTAATAATAATTTAAAATTCTTTAAAAACAATTTAAAATGCTTTAAAAAAATTAGAAATGCCTTAAAAATGATTTTAAAATCTTTTTAAAACATCTTAAAATGGTTTCAAAAAATTTAAAATGTTTTAAAGGCATTTTTAAATGCTTTGAAAATAGTTTTAAATACTTTAAAAACCATTTGAGATGCTTTAAAATGAATTTAAAATGCTTTGAAAACAATTTTAAAAGCTTTAAGGTTGTTTAAAAACAATTTAAAATGGTTTTGAAACAATTTAAAATGATTTAAACCTAGTTTAAAATAGTTCAAAATAATTTAAAAACAGTGTAAAATGCTTTCAAATGCTTTAAAAACGATTTTAAAATGCTTTAACAACAATTTAAAACGCTTTAAAGTACTTTAAAATGTTTTAAAATGCTCTCAAAACAATTTAAAATACTTTAAAAACAATCTAAAATGTTTTAAAAATGGTTCACAATGCTTTAAAAACAATTTACAAATAATTTAAATTTCTTTAAGAACAACCTAAATTGTTTTAAGAACAATTTTAAATGATTTTAAATGTTTTAAAAACAATTTAAAACACTTCAAAAACAATTTAAAATGTTTTAAAAATAGTTTACGATGTTTTAAAAACAATTTAAAATACTTTTAAAATATTTCAAATTACTCTGCTCTGCGCGCAGCCCAACCCTCCTAGGGTTCCCCGCGTCCCTCCTTCCCCAGGCTGTGGCGCCCCTGCGCACAGCCTCCTGACCCCCTCGTCCCGGTCAGCTCCCTGATCCCTGACCCAATCCAGGGCTTCTGCGTCCTTTTGGCCGGTGCGCCCCTGCGCACAGCCCCGCCCCTCCTTTCTGCCAGATGGAGGTCCCCGATAGCTCCGCCCCCTCTGGAGATCCTCCTCCCGAAGTTTCTGCTTTCAGGAAATTGATTCAGAATGGAACAAACCGGGCACCCTCTGTGTCCCAGCAAAAATTCGTAAAAAGACTGGACAAGATCCCCTCTGTGGCCCTGCCAGAGGAAGACATCTGCAAGGCTGCTCTGAACTTGGCAGAAAAAGGCCTCATTGGCGTAAAGAGTTACTTTGTGGGAAAAGGGTTCTTCGTCTTCGTCTTCGAGAGCTCGGAGGACAGAAGCCTAATCTTCAGAAACGGCCCCTACTTCATGGGGCCGCAGGGACTGTACTTAAATCAATGGAACCCCGATTTCGATCCCTCTCAAGACGTCCCCTCAGCGGTGCCGGTGTGGGTCAGGCTCCCCCACCTGCCTCTTCATTGCTGGAACCAGAAATCGTTCCAGACCATAGGCAACGCCTTAGGCAAATACATAGATCAGGCTGCAAGAAGAGATCAATATTCCTGCGCCCGTATTTGCGTCGAAGTGGATCTGGAAGAGGGATTGCCAGAAGCGATAAAACTCACGGTTGCAGGTTGGACGCACATTCAGGAGCTCGATTACGAACAGCTCCCTTTTAAATGTAGGCATTGTCATGGCTACGGCCACTTCGCCAAAAACTACAAGAAGAAAGCTGAGGAGCAGGCTGCCAAACAAAACGAAGACCAATGGACCCTCGTCCAGAGATCAGCGCAAGCTAAGAAAGACTCAGGGAAAAGCGCAAACACATCCGTCAGAAACACCGGCAACTCGACTCAGGAAGAAGCGGAAAACATAAAAGAAGCCGAGGAGATGCAACAAGACCCTCCAACCATAGAACAGGCAAGAGAGAATCGGGAAGAAACCCCTCTGCAAAACAATGAGGGCAAGGGAATCATTCACATTGAAGTCTCTCAAGGCAGCCCCACAAGCCCTACGTATGCTGATGCCACGAAGAAAAAGATAGTTGAAAGCTCCGAGTCCTCAGAGGAAGAACTCTTTGAGAGATCATCAAAAAGACCCGGAAGAAAATCCCGCAAGGAAAAAAGAGAAGAAGAGGCAGAAAGGCGCAAAACTCAAGGGAGCCAATCCACGATAGAAATGACAATCGGGAGAAGTAGCAGGCCCAGGTCCTCTAAGGGCGGCCCCACCCCAAGCACAGGTAAATAATGAAGCTAGTCTCTTGGAATTGCAGAGGACTGGGCAACTCCGCCAAAATAGAAGCCGTCAAGGATCTTTTACAATCGGATCCCTCTGATATCCTCATGCTCCAAGAGACTAAGATAGTAGGTCAAGCCCTGCTGGAGATCAGTAAAACAAAATGGAAAAAAAATACAGGCATAGCTGTCAATGCTCGGGGATCCTCGGGAGGCCTGGCAACGCTATGGAGAGAGGAACAATACCAGCTGATCAGCACTTATCAGACCCTGCACTGGATATACACTGAACTCATCCATAATCCAAGTAAGTTACCTATTTCTTTCATCAATCTTTACGTTCCTGTAAACTACTCAGAAAAGAGAGACTGTTGGAAATCTTTGGCAGAATTTTTGAAACAGGAAACTCCCTCCAACATCATCCTCGCTGGCGATCTTAATATTGTACTGAATGCAAAAGAAAAAAGAGGAGGCACTGTTTCTAGAGATCCAATGGTAGGCGTTGTGGAGGAGCTTGCCCATCTTTGGGATCTCCAAGACTTCATCCCCATCCAAGGACAATTTACCTGGTCGAACAACAGAACTGGTAAAGAGCATATCTCAGCCAGATTAGACCGTTTTTTAGTGCAATCTTCGCTTATGAACAAAAAAATTATTTCATCAAGAATCCTGCCCAAATTGTCATCTGATCATAAGCCTATCCAACTCTGCCTAGAAGACGAAGAGGATGCTAGTCCCATCCCTTTCTGTTTTTCTCCTCAATGGATCGAAAGAGATGGATTCTGGAACACGGTGAAAGCCACCTGGAATACCCCAATTTCTAGCTCCGCAAGCTTTGTCTGGGAGCAAAAACTGAAGCTCACCAAAATTGCTCTGAAAAAATGGATAAAGAAACCAGTGATCAACCCCACCTCTCTCAGAGCCGACGCAGTTCAGGCCTTGCACTCCTTTCAAAATGATATGGAGAGCGAAAATATTAACGCAGACCACCTGGACAAAGAAATCAAAGCGCAGAGGGTAGCTCATCAATCTTTCCGAACTGAGGAAGAATATTGGAGGATGAAGTCGAGGAGCCTGTGGCTAAAAGGAGGGGACCGCAACACATCCTTTTTTCACCGGCAGTTCAGGGCCAGACTCTCAAGGAACCATATATCAGAAATAAAGACCTCGACGGGCCAAGTCTACAAGGGCAGTCAGCAAGTTAAAGAAGCCGCAGCCCATCACTTCCAGAATCTCTACACCCCGGAGGATCAAGGAGATGAAATGGAGGAAGAAGAATTTCTCAACCACATTCCCTCTCTAGTCACTGATGAAGACAACGCAGAATTAAGCAAACCTGTCACTGAGGAAGAAATAATTAAGACTATCTGGTCCATGGAATCCGATAAGGCCCCTGGGCCGGACGGATTTACCATCCATTTTTATAAAGTATGCTGGGATATCATAAAAAATGATCTGCAAAAGATGATAAGGGGTTTCATGTCTAAAGAAAAGGTCGGTGGCAGCACAAACTCAACCTACCTAGCCCTGATCCCCAAAGACTCCAATCCGGATACATTTGCCAGATTCAGGCCAATTTCACTTTGTAATGCTTCTTACAAGATCTTGGCAAAGCTGCTAGCCAACAGAATGAAACCCCTCCTTCCTAGAATCATCTCTACTGCCCAAGGAGGCTTTGTAAAAGGTAGACATATACTGGACAATGTCATACAAGTCCAGGAGACCACTCACTCCAGTAAGCAGAGGAAAGAGAAAGGCATGATAATAAAGCTTGATATGGCGAACGCATTCGACAGAGTTAATAGAGCCCTCCTCAGTAAAGTACTGCTCTCATTCGGCTTCTCCATACAGTTCGTCAATCTGCTCAAAGCATGTATGAACAACCCCTGGATCGCACCACTCATAAACGGCAGGCCGACTACCTTTTTCAAAGCCAAGAGGGGCATCAGGCAGGGATGCCCTCTATCTCCCTATCTCTATATCATCTTGGCCGAGACCTTAAGCAGAAAGCTTGAAGCCGAAAGGCTGACAGGCGCCATTCCAGGTCTTAAATCCTCCAATAGAACAAGTTCCATCAATCATGCTTTGTTTGCAGATGATTCGATCCTTCTGGGGGGCACCTCAACCATAATTGCAAAAGCCTTTGACAAAGTCATAAAGAATTACTGTAAAGTCTCTGGGGCTCTTGTAAATGAAAGCAAAAGTGAAGTTTACAGCTGGAATATAGACCAGCAGGCCCTCTCCGCCATAGCCAACTCCCTTGGCTTCAAAGGGCACT
>APFE030527865.1:1554-47664 GCA_000404065.3 Pinus taeda
GTCTGTGATGTTGTAAGGTTGTTTGGATTTACCCATCAATGCCTTTACCACGCCTTGTTGGACAAGCAAGTCATGCATTTTCACCTTCCAGATCTCGAAATTATTCTTGCCATTAAATTTCTCAATTTCAAACCGGGCACTTTGAGATTTCGCCATTTTGTGTCAAAAAACACAATAATCTCCAATATCAATGTTTTAAATACCAGCAATTAAAAAAAATTGCCTATGCCTTTAAAGCAAAATATCTTCCCTTCACACAAAAAAAATTGCTGCCTATGTCTATCTGTCTTTGTCTTTACAACAAAAAATGCCCTTTACACTTTAAAAAAAAAAAATTCCTTGTTTGCACTTCTCACAAAATTCCACTTTCTTCCAGGTTTTGAATTTCAATCCATTATTAGAATAAACAATCTAAATGAGCACCAAGATCAATGCTAACCACCATTGGTATTGTGTATATTACTATTGAATTGAAATACACGTCCCGTCTTGCGTGAAGAATTTAGCGAGCTTGAATGCTACGATCCAAATAAAGGAATGCTTCGATCCATGTTTTGTGTGCACTTCACAAAAAATTGAAGGGACGTAAATTGAAGCTATGGAATATTCATGTTTCAAGGGAAGGCCACGCGAAGGGCTCACGCGAGAGAAAAATGTGGCTGCTGATAAGGTATTCAATACAACGCCATCATGTGATAGCATTTAGGGCATAAGACTGCTATCACATAAGAATTTGATTACTGAACAACTTTATTAAAATAATCCCATTGTTTACCCCCAGATTTTAGCATAGCTCCCAAAACATTATGCCGCAGCTGGGAAGTGGGAATTTAAAAAAATGCGCAGGGGCTATTTAAATACCAGCAATGTTATAAAACCAGAACTCGATAATATTCTTTATTGACCAGAGACACAACAAATTAAATACCAGCAATGTTATAAAACATGCACCAGCAGATAGCGCACCAGGAGTTTTATAAAACAATTCAGGCTCCACGCAATCACTTAACATACCGTAGTGCTCTCCGCAACCTGACATCAACCTCCAGGCAGCAGGTGTTACAGTCCGCACCTTCTGAACGATTTAAAAATTTTTCCACACACCAACAACTCCACGAAACAGCGCTTCACGCACGCTCCAAAACAACTCCGCAACAACACGCTGGTTTGGTGCCTTTCCTCCACGTAACAACACACAGGTATAGAACTTGTCTCAGCAGCAAACATCCACGCACGGAGAGAATCCTCTCAGCACCAGCACCTCCAACTTGCTCTGATACCATTTGTTGGATCAGGTGCACAGCAAAACTAAATTAAACACACAACAAAAGCACATATAACACAGTATTTAACGTGGTTCACCCAACCAATATGGGCTACGTCCACCAAACATAGGCATGAGGAATATATTAATCAAACTGGAGATTACATCAAGAATTCCTCACAAAACTCTCACACTCTTAGCAAACCATCCGAATGATTGCCTGTTATATAGCATAGAGAATCTAACAACCTCATAACTCCCTCACATCAAATATAGGAGGCATTAACTCCCTCCCAACAACCTGGAGCTAATCTAGGAACTGAATCCCTATTGTTGTCATCAGCTGAGATTTTTCCTATTTTGTTACAAACAGAAAATCTAAACAAAAGGTTTAATAAAAAGGGTATGGTATAGGTTCTTTTAAGTTCTTTTTCCTATGTAAAAAAAAATGACAAAAGTGCATGTTCTTTTAGGGTTGTTTTAAAAGATTGAAAAGAGTTCATTTGCGAAAATGTTTTGAAAGGTTTATATAAGGATTCGGAGTGCTTGTTTTTTTATTTTTTTTTAATGAAAAAAAACAAAGGTGTATGGTATAAAAAAATATTTTTTATGGGAGGATTTTTTAAAGGTTTTTTTTAAATAAAGAAAGAAGGGTTTTATTGATAAGAAAGTTTAGGATTTTGGCAAAGTTTGTTTGCAAAAATATTTTTTGTGTTTAGTTAAGTATGGTGTTATTTTTTGAGTGAAGATTGTGCCTTACATGGGTGTATATTAAAAATCATATATTTTTTAGGGGTAATATGGAAGATAGCCTCATGCAATCAGGAAAGAAGGAAACCACGGATCACAAAGCGCGATTAAGGAAGACTAAGAAAAGGAACTGAAAACAAGAATCAGAGATTGTTGCCATGTTGAGAGAGGTTCAGACCACAACCGATGAACTAAGAAGTCTAGCAGAAGACAAAGAAGAAATTAAGGTTAATTTGTGCAACATGGATCTTCAAGCAGATCAACAAACCATAAATCTTTGAACATTCAATTAGGTGATGAATCAAGCAATGGTAAGAGAAAGATGAGAAGTCTGAAAGATATTTATGATGATTTGGATGTTAGTTAAAACTTTGCATTGTTGTCATTCTAACCTTCTCCATTTGAAGAAACAAAAAGAGATGAAAATTGGGTGCAAGCGAGGGATGAAGAAATTGAAGCTATTGAAAAGAATGACACTTTGGGTATGGTTAGTTTACACCAATGACTTATTTAGAGAAAGACTTGTAGCAAAAGGATTCTTGCAACAAATAGGAATAGATTTTGGAGAAATTTTTGGTTCAGTAATGAGATTGGATACTGTAAGAGCAGTTCTAGCCACAACAACTCAAAACAAGTGGAAAGTATATCAGATGGATGTGAAATCAACCTTCTTGAATGGAATTATAGAAGAAGAAATTTATGTGTAGTTGTCTCTGGGTTATGAAGTTGAAGGTAAAGAAGATAAAGTAGATTACAGGTTGAAGAAAGTGCTCTATGGACTCAGGCATGTTCGCAGAGCTTGGTATAGTAGAATTGATAGCTACATTATCAAGAATGGATTTTGCAGAGGCAACATATAGCCTACCTTGTACAAAAAGGTAAATGAGCATGGACAGATTTTGATTGTTTCCTTATATGTTGATGACATGATTTATACATGTGATTTTGAATGAGATGAATTTAAAGTAGCCATGAAGAAAAAATTGAGGTGACGGATCTCGAACTTATGAAATATTTTCTTGGCATAGAAGTTGAGCAATTTGAAAAGGCGATTTTTTTATTTGTCAAAATAAATATGTTAGATATTGGTCGAAAAGATTCAGGATAAAGAATTTCAAACATGTCCCTACACCAGTTGCAACAGGTACAAAGTTAAGAAAGGATGATCAAGGAACATATGTCAATCCAACTCTATTCAAAAGATTGGTTTGCAACCTCATTTATCTCACATCTACAAGACTGGATATTATGCAAGGAGTGAGTTTGATTTCCAGATTTATGGAGACTCCAAAACACACACATTGGAGAATAGAAAGAATAATTCTAAAATACATAGTAGGAACTAGAGATTTTGGCATAACGTATGCAACTACAGAAAAGAAGGATTTGATTGGATATACATATAGTGATTTTGCAAGTAGTTTGGATGATATGAAGAACACTTCCCAGTTATGTGTTCCATCTAGGTTTAGGTGTGATTTCATGGGCATCTAAGAAGCATCCTATTGTGACACTTTTGTGAGCAGAAGTAGAATATGTGGCAACAACATCAACAACATGTAAAGTAGTATGGTTAGGAAGAGTATCTGATGGACTCAAGCAAAAACAACAAGGGTCAACAACAATCTATTGTCACAATGCATCAACGATTGCACTATTCAAGAATAGTGTGTTTCATCAAAAGAGCAAGCACATTGATATGAGATATCACTTTATTAGAGAACTTGTGAGTAATAGAGAAGATCACCTGAAGTATTGTAAATCTAGTGATCAATTCATTGATATATTTACTAAGTCATTAGCAAAAGATGTGTTTGATTTTCATAGAAGAAACTTGGGTGATGTAAGCCTAGCTAAGACAGATGAACATGCATGTTTGAGTTGTCATGAGTCATGTCTTAGCTTAGCACTCATAATTAAGGAGTGTTAAAATAGCTAATTACTCTAGGATGAAGAGTTAGCTAAATTTAGAGAGTCAAGTTGAGTCAAGTCATATTTTGAATAAAATCAAATAAAAATTTTGCGATCAATAAAAGAGCCCAAACTCATATTATTTTATGTATATCAATTTTTGTGCTTCTCCTCTTTAGCTTCCAACATTATTTAGTCATAAAGTGTTGCATAATGGTATATAGTGTGTAAGATTGTGAATCATTTCCACGTGAATGGAGCGATAAGATCACTATGAATTTGCAGTGAGAAATTCAAACGCACCCACTAGTAGAGCGTTGATGTAAGACATAGGCTCAGAGTCTACACATAGCTGAGGTACTTGGCATACGCTAAGGCCAAAAACGATATTAATATATATATTTGTATATTATCCCACCTTCACTTCCGGGAATCCAACTAATCTAACTACTTACAACTCCCATAAAATATACAAATATGGTTCCATGGCACTTAATTACAATCCACGTACCGAACAGGTGCATAATATGTTTCATGCAACATAGAGCAAATAAAACTATAAGTGTGGTTCTTATATGATTCTAAACAGACCTCCAAAAGCCAACATACAATTAATTATATATAGCTTTGTAAATTCAATTAGTTGATATTATGGACTAGTCTAACACATTCTAAACTAAATGGAATTCTTAATCTACCATGTACATAATAATTGATATGGGTTTATTAACAGCAACTCACAACAGTTATCAAAGACACCATACTTTGATCTACCATGGCCACACCATGGAGAAACTTATTTGTTATTATGATAGCATTTAAAAAATAATGAAATATGTGATTTTACATTAAACTAGTCATTTTAAGCTTGAGAGAACCCCTCCATAAATTAGGAGAAATGAATTGACCGACTGTGAATCTGGCCGCCTTCAAGGCGGTTGTGAAAACATGAAATCTCGGCCAACTCACACATTTTGATGTTATTGCACCCGCGCCTGTGTTCATGTACTGGCCACAACCAATGAGAAGGATCGATCAAACTGTCAAGAGCGGATTGCATGAAGACACTTCAAAATATTGTTCCCACGGCCATCCCAGGTATGTCTTGATAAACCCTTTACAGAAGCTGCAATTACCCTTCAGTTATGGATGACAGTTCCCGTGTTTTGATTTGGATCTGTTCCTGTGCAGTTGTGTTCTGTTGTTGGCTCATGGGCGTTCTTGCCGAGATATTCATATTGGGCGTTTTGACACTGTCATAAATATTTACTTCTCGTTAAAAAATTTTACTCAGGTCATCCAAATGAAATATAATTAAAAAAAAAATAATGGTTAACCCTTTTTTTCAAGGGAGGGCGAACCCCCTTGAAGAAACTGTATATGTTTAAATTTACAATTGTACATATAATACATCATAAGCTGCAGAGCAGTCCCTGCAGAGCAGCCCTGCAGGATTCTTTTTCAGAGGAAGGCTAACCCCCTTAAAGAAACTATATATGTCTAAATTTTCAATTATACATATAATACATCATATGCTGCAGAGCAGCCTTGCAGAATTAGATACTGATGGGGGAGCGTGAAAACCGACCCCCCACCGTCCCAACATACACTCATGTGTAACCCTCACACACATCATTGTCGTGGATTTACTCCACATAAAAACGGAAGTGATAGATGATACGGAAGTGATAAATGATCGATGGCCTAAGCATTCAATGACTCTTAAATTAAAATTTAAAAAGAGAAATGGTAAAAGTTATTTTTTAAAAATCGACCTCTCAAGTGCAAGTGTCTTACCTTTTCATAATCGACCTCAAATGGTAGGAGAATTGAGTTGTATAGACCTTTCCACCAGTTGGTAAATCAATGTTGCAGGTCCATGAAATTATTCGAATCAAGTAGCCATTTGCCTAAGCCTTCCAGGAAAATAAAAACGAAACTGATGAAGAAGTTAACTCACCGAATTCTCACCGAATTCTATCTCGACAGACTCTGCGACTAACAAACACATATGCGCGTCTGTGTCTTATTTATTGTTAATGCTTGGTATGTGAGACATTTATTTTTGAATGGTTCTCTTGGTCACGCCTTACCTGTGAATTTGTACTCTTAATTTATTCTCGGAGTATATGCCTGTACTCGTTTTTTCGAGTTAATTCTTGGCCACACACTCTTATTGTGAAATAACAGGCTTATATTCCGTCATGATTCTGTTGGACACGCGCTACTTGTGGGGCAGTATTTTTGACCGATTTTATATGTACGCAGCCTACCTATCGAGCAACAAAACTTGTAACTTTTTGATTATTCTGTTTCATTTAAAAAACACAAACCCTACAATCAGTCTCAGCTCACACATCTAACC
Organism: Pinus taeda; assembly: GCA_000404065.3. Lineage (NCBI taxonomy): Eukaryota > Viridiplantae > Streptophyta > Pinopsida > Pinales > Pinaceae > Pinus > Pinus taeda. The sequence continues at coordinate 7,845 of APFE030527865.1, forward strand.
TCTGTGTCGAGTAATGCGTTGTATATAGTACATAATGCCATGATCTGTTCTCAACTCAAGTTTGTTTATTGCCAATATACATAAACATATCCCCACTACTTCAAAAACGGAAATTCTATAAGAGGTGGTGAACAATAAATATGCTATAAACAGTATATGAACCACTTAGCCTAAATATATCATCGCAACATTCGTATGAACCACTTAGCTTAAATATTATCGCACCATTGTTATAAGGATGGTAATTGAAAAAAATCGGATCTTAATAAAACATTAAAGGAAAGCGCATATCTCATTCATTTCACATATTTACAATTTGCGCGATAGACTTTGGCATTCCCTTTATTTTCTGATCAATAAACTGGTATCAGGAATTTAGATATCTTGTTCACACCAAATATCCCAAAAATATATTCACACACTAGAAGAAATTGGGCATTTTTCTAATTTTTTTTCATTAATTCCTAATATTTTGAAGTTCTTGTCAAAAGAAATGAACATCTTAGAAGTATATTTTGAAGTTCTATTGAAAACAAATGAACATGTTGAAGTACGTAAACTCTAGCTTCTATCAATGTGTCTTACAATGTTTTGTTTTCCTAATATTCTGAAATCGATTATAAAGGAAAATGAGTTTCTGCAACAACAATAAATTTTAGTTCATAATAATGTCTTACAAAATTTCGAGGTCATCCTTATCTAATGACTCATACTCTGTGTTCATTGATTTTAAAGAATTTTTGTGTTAATATAATTGTTTTTTAATTAATATAACGAAAATTATAAATATTTATAATAATATTGTGCGATTATAATAATAATTTGAAAAAATTTAATTTAATTAATTTTGTAATATAAAGAATAAAGAGAACATGTGAAGCTTATTATGAATTTGAAAATAGTGATAATTAATAGATTTGATTTTTTTTTCTTATACCGTTTAAATGTTTAGTTACAATAATCTAAGAGTTGTGATGTGAAGCTATGTTACCAGAAATGGGACGACGACCACTATTTCTACAGAAAAACGCATTAAAACTGAGATGGTACGGAAAACGTCGTTCCCAACGTCGTTCTAGTCTTTGTTGGTGCTAAATTTGTTTTTCCTGCAATGGATCATTTTTTCTTACAACAGTTTTATGCCACAAGGTTTAGTCATCACTGGTTTTTCCTTGGTTACATCTTAGAAACTCTGGTTAACTCGTCCCAAAAAAGTATTGCGCAAAAGGCACAGCATGCAGACAGACAAGTCGTTTCATTTTCCAGTTGCGCAGCTTAGAGGAACAATTTGTGATGAACAAATTTTCAATGATTGAAGTAATGATTTGGTATTTATTTTTAATGTCAAGAGTTTAATATCTTTAGTTTCGTTCTGTATAGATCATGGATTGAAATTGTGAGACCTCCAAACTTATGACACCTGCAAATCTGGAATGTCTATCTAATGACTAAATCTCAGTTGCGCGCTATTAATTATGTTAGATAATTATTGAATAAAATTGCTACCGGTCTAATAGGTAGGTCTTTGAATGGAAGAAGAATTTAATCCCCACAACTTTCTGGAATGAATCACAAGGTCATTCTATAACCGATATTTTTACTTCTTCTTATTATAACCAACAATCCTTTGTACAAGGGGATCACATATCTTTCCCCATCTGTCCACCTAAATACACAAATCTATGGTTCCCAACAGAGAGCAATCCCTACTCAACACATACTTAAAAGGGAATATGACATTTCTAGGTATTTAGTTATTTTCATTAAATTGTTAATCTGACATTGGTGTTTTGTTTTGTTGCATGCTAAAGGCAATAGTTAATTATAGTTAATTAATATATTGTTGAATTTTAGTTAACATAATAAAACTGCTAGGAAGAAGGATGGGTTTGGAATACTTGTTATTCTAGTAAATGAGTTTTTAAACTAATTTTAATGTTTTTTTCTCTCTTCTCCTTTCTTAAATGCGAAACCTCAAAACTTTGTTTCTCGTCTCGTTTCTCGTTTCATTTCTCGTTTCTCGTTTCTGGTAACACAGTTGTGAAGAAAGATAGAGAAAATTTAAAGTATTTTATAAGCTAAAATCTAAATACTAAATTCAACACACTACATCCTATATTCTCGCATGTAAGTTAGTATTTTTCCTAATGAGAGCATGGCCATGATTAGATATTTGATTTACAAGAAAAATATAAACAATGTGGAAGAGGCTTTCTAATGTTTCTTCTAGGTATAATCAAAGCCACTTGTTGGTCGTTGTTACTTGAGACTAATATATGGAAAAGAAAAATGCCATGGAAGGTTATGGAGGAAAATATCCTCTTTTCTTTAGGACTTAAGCTGGTTGTTAGGCTAGATGAGGTGTCCCTCAAACTATTAGAAAGATAACAATTTTATAATCATTTCTAAACAACTCTTTAAAAAATGTTCAAATGGAAAATTTAATGATTCAAAACACATGCTGGAGAAATATTACAAGCTAAAGCATAACATAGTGAAGCAATAAATGAAAACCTTCATAGAGGGCACCCCTATCTCAGATTGTAGATATATAAGTTTATATGGAATATTTAGGGGATGTAATATAGATGCCAAGAAAACAAGGGGAACTCCTAGTTCTTGGTAATGAAAAAAATATATCAAAAATGTTGATAAAAGTATTCAAACTTCTAATAAGAATGAAAAAATATGAAACCTCAACCAAAGCCAATAGCCTACAAGAAACTTATTGATATTCTTCATATGAATTCCATAGTTCAACAACAACTACAAAATTTAAATAAACATGAGCTTTGAGAAAAACTATCTTCATCACTACCAAGTAGTAATAATATTATACTTTCTACAAAGCTTTAATGAGAAAATTTGCTCACAATATTCAAATAATAATCATGAACACACTGAAATGTCATACATTTGAATTGGCTTTGATTACATACTTGAGGGAAAAGTAGAGAATGAATGAGAACAATTGTACATCAGAATGATTTATTTCAATAGGGAAGAAGAAAAACTTATAATTTTCAAGAGAATAAGACATAAAATGAAAGAAAATAACAACATATGCAATTCCAGACTACTGTGGTTGGGTTTTCAATTGGTCTGGTCTTTAACCTGTAAAATAATGCCTAGATACACCTCTCTTGGACATCGTGCCTCCTGAAGTACTAAAGTTCCGCCCTTGCCCCTCTCTTTAATTCTTTTATTAATTGTATTTGAGTAGAAAGTATTCAAATAATAACTCTTTAAAGATAGAATACAAATTAATTTCATTCCTTGTTAATGTACCTTCTCTATTTGTAAAACTATTGTGTCTTCATTCACTTTATGTAATGATCTTTTAATAAATTTCACACTTTTAACAGTGAATTTCTACTATGTAGAATATACGTAATTTTTTTCAATTAAGATTTCTTCCCATTGTAAGAGTATAAAAACATCAATGGATTTGACTGTAAAACCTAACAACCCTTCTACAAAAATTTCACACCAAATGAAGAATGGAGAGAAATTACTTCATTGTTTGAGAGAATATGGTTTAAATCAACATAATTTATAGGAGCAATGGAAGCTTCTACTGGTAGCTATAAGATAAGACTAACAATGCAACATGTAAGGATGTTATGTAAGCATATCATCTCTAAGTCTTTCTAATTTGAACTCTAACACTCCCCCACAAGTGAAATGTATGGAGGAAATAAAGAAGAAAGAGAACAAAGAATGGGTCCAATTAGGGGGTTATGCTTAGGTACCTATGTAAAACCTCTCATAAGTAGAGAAAGAGAGAAAAGCCATAGGAAAAAAATCACCCCAAAAAGTGAATGCATAAAAAATAAAAACAAGAATGAAGGGATGAAGGAGGAACAGTTCAAGATGGCCCCATAAGGACAATTTCCTTCACTCCAAGCATGTGATGTAAATAGAAAAACCTTGATGATGCTAAGGAATTTGTGAAAATATTTGTTACTTATTCTTGACTATGTACATACTCGAGTCAAAGAATGCCATCTTGAATTAGTTGGAAAATGAAATGCATATGGATCTCAATGTGTTCAGTTTGTTGATGCTCCACAAGATTTTCACAAATATGTATTGCACTTTGAATATCACACCATAGAAGAGTAGGATACTCATTTTGAAGGCTAAAATCAAGCAATAATTGTCAAAATGAAAGAACTTCTTTACTTGCAAGAACTACAACTCAATACTCAATCCCTATCGTAGATAACAGATTCATTGAAAATTTCTTGTAGTACTAAGAAATAATAGTAGATCGAAGACAAAATCCAAATCCAGAGATCGAATTTTGATCATCGACTAATCTTGCCTAGTAAAAATATTTGAAACCTATAGGCTCAATAGAACTAATAGTGTATTGAATTCCAAAATTGGAAGTGCCATGAATATATCTCAGAATATGCTTCACTTCTTTTCAGGGACTTTGATGTGGATTGTGAGAAAATCAATAAACCAATTGATTGCATAAGCATTGTTAGGTTGAGTGTATGCCAAATAGAGTAGACTTCCAACCAGTTGATGAAAAAATGTAGGATCTACCTAATGTTAGGTGCAACTAGTGGTAAGCATAACATTGGATTTAAAAGGAGTATTTGTAAGCTTACAATTCATCATGACAAAATGATGAGATAAATGAGGGGCATATTTTTGGTAGAAGATGGTGATTCATTTTAAATACTGATGAACTTGTAATCTAACAAAATAGTGTAGCATACTAAGATATTTCCTAGTAAATTGTCCCATTAATGCATCCTTAACATTCTAAATCATAGATTAAGAAATCGTTGCAAGGATAAAATCATCCACATATAGAATTAGAATTAATAAACCATAGCCTAGTCTCTGAGGGTAAATTGTAGTGTCACAGTTATAATAGTTGAGCCTTGAAGCCAAAAAGAAATTATCCATCTTCTCATACCAAACTCTATGTAAGATACCTAGTTCCCCCAATGATGTACAAAGGTTACGAGGGAACCAAATATTTTTGATCCTTTTACTAGCTTGATAATAAGCTCTAATACCACTTTATCACATACCCCTATTAAATTTATCCTAACCCGACTTGCAAAAAATTTATTTTCATCTCTGATGCATTTTTCCAAACACTTTACATGTAAAACCTTTCTTCAAATACTTTGTATACAACCAATGAGTAGTATATTTATTTTATACGGTTTGTCAAACATTTTGTATAAAATTAAATTGGAAACATTGCTCAAATTCCACCTATAACATACGACTCAATCATATAAATTTTATCTTGGTCTTTGAGGTATTTTATCAAATAGTTTGTATGCAAATTATATTGAGACACCTTTAACACATCACTTAAAATTATTTCCATGTAAATAAGCATATACTAGATACAACAATATTTTGATACAACAATACTATCCTCATCCACAAAACAACATTTTCATTGGGTCATTTAATCAAACATTTTTTATGCAATGAACCATAAAACAATTTGAGTATTTTTTCAAACGCGTTGCAAGAAAACTAATATATAAAATACTTTGCATGAAAATAGGCATATCTCGTCAATAGTAATGCTACTATACAACAATACTATCCCCATCCACCAAACAACCTTTTTATTTGGGCATTTCATCAAACAATTTGAATGCTATGAATCATTAAACCATTTAAGTATTTCTTTAAACACCTTGGAAGAGAACTAATATTAAAAATTAATTTCATGCAAATAGTGATATTTCAGCTATAATATCACTATCATACAACACTACCATCCCATCCACAAAATAATATTATCATTAGGGCATATCTTCAAACAATTTTTATGCAATGTATTATTAAAACATTAAAGCATTTCTTTTAAAACATTGCATGGAAACTAATATATCAATTTATTTAGGAAAAATCTCTTGAATTAGTTATAAAAATTAAAAAAATTATTAGTGGCAATTCCCCTCACCGTGGTTCTTATTTCAACCTCTATAAACTTCTAGATGAAAACTTATACCAAAAAAGCTGACATGATATGTTCAATGCATTTATTGTAGAGCATTTAGGAATCTCGGCTTCATTTGATCATATATCCTGAAATGTTGTTACCCAGGATATGAATGTTGGAAAAAAGGATCAATGGGATTGCCCCTCACAATGGTCCAAGTTTCATCATCTAGAAAGCCCCAAAAGAAACATTATAGCACAAATTCCAATATGACATGTTTGAAACATGATTTTATGAGCATTCAAGAAGCTTGAATTCCTTCAATCATAGTTCCTAAAATATTGTGACCAAATATATGATAGTTGTACCATATGACTAGTGATATATCCCCTCACTATGGTCTAAGTTTTAGCTTATGCATAGCATTGATGATTTGAGCACAGGTAATATGACTATAGATAGATATGATATTCCCCTCACTATGGTCTAAGTTTTAGCTTCTACAATGTTTGAGAGGAAATGCTATAAAAGAATTGCCAACATGATCTATTTAAATATGCATTTAGGAAGCCCATATTTTTTTGATCATATTTCATAAAATTTCATGACCCAAGATTATGCAAACTAGACTGGAGGGTCAATATGTATTTTGATCACCATGGTCCAAGTTTTATCTCTCACAACATTTTAGAATAAATTTGATTGCAAAATTTCTAACATAACCTATTTAAATATGCATTTAAGAAGCCCATCTTCCTCTAATCATATTTCCTAAAATTTCATGACCCAAGATTTGAAGATTAAATTGGGGATCAACAAGATTTCCCCTCAACATGGTGTGGGAATTATGACCTAGATTTGACATAGGTGTTGTCCTTGATGGTAACTCACTCAGATGTCAGAGTACAGTTCAGCAGGTTAACAACTCAGAGTTACATATCAGTTACCTTATCACCTTATTTCCGCCTTTCTATTGATTATTTTTGCATTCAATATCATTTTTATCATATCCTTCTCTCTGCTTGAAACTTTCAAGAATAACACACAGAGCGTAATACACAAAGAAATGGGGAAGAAGGGCAAGGCTCTCACGTCTGAGAAGACATAAAGGACCCCATTATTCACAGACACTACCTGTAGTCATGACGTAGTGATATCTTCGTGGGAAGCTATGTATTAGTTGTTAGAGGATGAACAACCAAGAATTATGGAACTTATAGTTACAAAAAATGGGCGGGGCTCTTCTGAAGCATCCCTAACTGAACTTGCATGCTCGTTTCTACACTGCATTGCAACGAGGCCAAAGATACTCCCCTACATCAACATGGTGAAATGGATTATAAATGACACTAAAATATCTGATAGAGAGGTCAATACGACCAAATAAGAAGTCATGGGGTCATTTACTCCAAACAATTTTGAGGCATATGCACCACTTACCAGAACCCCAGGCCAGCTACAACAAACAATTTGTCGAGAAGTTCACTAAGGAGAAGTTCACTAAGAAGACTTGGAAGAATGCACAAAGCACTGGTCAAACAAAGAGGAAAGGCTAAAAAGGGATAAAAATGGTATGTACATCACTGGTTCTCTTTGTTCTCCTTACTTTTTTTCCATTGCAATGTTATGTAGGTTGTTTGGGAAACCAAACCTCAACAAGTTTTCATCAGAATGGTTACCTCTAGTGGATGCGACTATCAATGCCACAATAATGAATTGGGCCCAAATCCTGTCAGATAATTTAGCCATTGCAATTTTAGAATACAAAAGAAAGAGAAGCATTGCTTCAAGGATTTACTCTCCATTCTTTTTGAGCACCTATGTTATGGACACTATTTGTTTTGTTTTTGAATTTTCGATTATGGGATGGAAGTGGATGGTACAAAATTCACTTCCTATTCAGATTTATCACAAAGTCATGTGGGAATCAAATTTTGTTCCACATTTCCTCAAAATCTGTCATGGAGTTATATTCTTGGTCCATAAAAAGATCTATAACAGAGATTCCCCAAGGTTTTCTCAAGAAACTGAGGTGGAAATTCTCTTTGGCAATATGGTTTGGCAAAGAACTGTTCACTTATATCAAAGTGTCTGGTAGCATCGCTGCACCCCATGTGCTACCTTATTACGTCCTAGACAAACTGATGGTTAGGGAGATAGCCTATCAGACCTACGACGAGAGGGCAATGAGCAAGGTACTGAAAGATTCCAAGAAGGTCATTTGGCCCCAATTTTCTATGATATGCAGAGCATTTGCATTACATGACTTAGGTCATGCTTTCAAAGAAGTTGATAATGTATTATGTTTACAACTACCAAAGTTCTCGGGAAGGCAATATGATCCCTTTGGTGTTGTAAGTAATGTTACTACCATGGTTAAAATAAAAGTATTTTCCCATAAAGAAGATCTCTTTGATGATGCTTTCCTGCAGAAGAACACCTTCAAAGAGGTTCACCATATAGCACGAAAGAGGTTCTCACTCTCGAGGATGAACCTCTGGATGTTGTTTGGAAAGACCCCTCTACAGACCTGTCGGAAAATCTTACTAGGCTCTCACAAGTAGTAGGTGCTTACGATTTAGCAACTATTGATAAGGCAGTAGAAGTTCAATTATTACTTAAAGAAAAGGAAGATGGGATTTAGTTTTTAGAACAATAGTTACAACAAGTTAACATCAATCAACAAGTGGAAACACAATTGGAAAAACTTCAACAAGACTTCCAGCAAATGCAATTGGCACATCAAAGTAGTTTAGCTAGTAAAGAAGAATAGTTACAGGGTATAATAGAACTGCACAAAGATGATCCCAAAATTGGCGAGTTTATCACAGAGACACTTGCTCTCAATTCCCAGCTCTTGCAATAGAAAGAACTATTATGCCAGAAGATTTCGTAATGGAATTCCCATTGTGAAATGAGTCATAGTATTACAAATCAAGTCGTAGAATTACAACTTGAATATAATTCAATTTTTAAGTAAGTCTCAGACTTCTTGAACTGGCAGAAATCCAAAGAAGGAAAAAGAGTAGACATGCCCAGAATTAATGCGTCGCAGAAAGAGATTTTATTTGTGAAATGGGATTATCGGCTAAGGGAGGAAGATCAGGCAATGGAGGATGTAGTGACAAGAGCAAACAGTGTCATTGAATGCATAAATGAAAATATGCATAAGGGCAATTTGGTAGCAGATACCACCCCGGACTTGCTTCCAAAGACACAGCAGCTTCAAACAATATGGAAGCAAGTAGTGGAGGAAAAGGTAGAGGCGATTAAACAGTGAAACAAATTAAACTGGGAAACATACTAGCAGTACCTGGTAAAACCACATAGCCAATATATGACCTTGAAGTGCCTCATGGCTTCTTCCAAGAAGATAGTGCCAACTCTTAACAACGTTGTATTTGTAGGATAGTTAAAATCTGAAGTCGGCCAGCCAACACTCTTGATGTTGATGCTGGATATTTGCGATCTAAAGGATCAGATGCAGGACTAGTCATAGATGTAGTTTGTTTTTTTTTTGTTTTTTAGCTGAAAAATGAGGCAGGTCATTTAGACCTCCTCATCTATTTTTGTAATTTTTATTTTTATATTTCATCAAGTAGTATTTAAACCCCTCTCATGCATTTAGAGAGGGGTCCAATGTTTTACCAAAAATAATTCTTCAGAATGTGTATTTTGCCCCCAACTAAGGAGATTTTGCTAAAATGAATGGAACGAGATTTATTTTTCTATATGAGTTTAATATCTACTACTAAATTTCACTTCTGTACTATTAGTGGATGTTAATTGATTTGAATATAGATCTATATTGCTGCAACTCATTTGTAGGACGTATTACAAATGGTACTTTTATCTCCTAATACTTTTTACCTATGTGTCAAGAAATAAATCATAATCAATTATTTATATATGAAAGTTTGAATGTTTAAGTTATTATTATTGCACTTTTGTATGGTGATGACTTACTCTTTATGCTGAATATGTAAATGACTCTTATGCGATATATTTCTCATATTGTTTCGGCTAACTTTTTATATGAAACAATTATTTTTAAATGGATTCTTTTCTTATGGTGATTGAATGATCTTTATTAAAAATCGCTTTTAGAAATTGTTTTAGATCGCACAAGTAAACATTACTCCAAGGATATTTTTAGAGTTAGATGTTTTCTTTGATTATGATAGGTTGAATATGATAGTTAAAAATATAGATTAGATTTAGAACAAATATTCACCCCATAAAATCCCCAAAAAAATAAAATCATCCCGTTAGCACACACATTATAAATAGATTTGGAAATTGGTTCCATTATCCCCAGTAGGAACCACTATTCCAAACAGAAAAGGAGCTACATTAAGGTCCGAACCGGGTGGTTATCCCCCTTGTTGGAGACCTGATTTTTCGAGCGTTCAACACGTTCTCCACAAAATCCTAAAATCTCTTCCTTATCTGTAAGGATCCTCTTTAATCCAAAAATCATGAAACCAACTCCTAATCTAATATTTACAATTAATTCTCAATTCTCTCAATCTCTCAACTATCCTAATTCTCTCATGTTCTCCAACATTTGAGAACATTTACAAATATGCCTCACTATACTTAATTAATTCCTATTCCCATTAAAATCACTCAAAAGCCTAAATAATTACATTAACTTAAGACTTAGGAAACAACTTCCTTAAAACAAAAGATCCCCCTATGTCTACTAAAATACAATGATTCTTTCGAGTTGAATGCTCCTGCATCAGACTGCCAAAGTAGAAAACATTCATGATCTCTTGATCATGTGTCTTCATATGTTGATAAAAAACCTCATGGGTCGCAAACTTTAGTTTGTAGTTGTTTGAATGCTCTGCACCTTTGCTATTGTTGTATGTCTGTTGTCTTCTGTTTCATCTTCCACTCCTTGCCAATCAAGTTCAAACTCTAATTGATCATCCTTCCTATTATTATTTTCCTCATCCTGGATTGTTTCATCTTCAACTACCATAATTCTTCAATCTCCATCTCCAACACATCCTTGAGCTGGTCCATACTCTACCACTTACTATTATCTCTTTCTCTTTGCTTTAGGTTGTTGCTAGTGTTCGCTAAATCTTCAAACTATTATTCTTCTGTTTGAAGTTTTCCAATTCTTACTCTTACACTTACGCTTACTCTTTTCGCCCTCTTTTTATCCTTACCCTCTTTCATGTTTGTCTCTTTCTGCATTGAATCCTAACTTTCCAACATTCTCTCTAGAAATTGAACATCTTTGTTCCATGGATTAAATTCTTCCACAGAATCCTCTTCTACAGTCTTTACTTAATTGCTCATCTATGCCAAATTTCCTCCAGCATTGCAACTAATCCTACACTCACAAAAAAATTATTAAAATAAAAAACATAAGGCCTCAGTGCCTCTTCTTCCTTTGGCAACACTTCAATATGCTACTTTGATTTCTCCTCTCCTATCAGCACATTAGTATGCTGATTCAACCTCTTTAAAGAATGCTCTAAAGAATTCTCTAATACCAATATGATGCCAGCCTAAGCTGACTTTACCCACAGTATGCAAATAAAATTGCATTTCACTGGTCCCAAGAATTATTCACCTGATCTATGGTGAAAAACCTCACAAATAAAGGTTTAAGGACCCTTCATTTAATCTGATGTGGAAACATTTCATTTGTCTTTCTATAGTCTATCCCTTCATTAACCTTTCCATCAGGACTTTATACACCGTTATAAACTTTGATTAATCGTTAACCCTTGTTACTTAACTCTCTGGTTGATTTCATTACCCGCTTGTCTTAATCATGCCATGATCTTAGACTTTGGTAAAACCCGAAATAAACCATAATTCATTAACCCACTGTATTTCTATTATAGCCCATATAATAGATATACACATAAGCACACTTAACTTTACCTTTCCTCCTTTCCAAGGCCTTGGCAAATTTTCCAACACTCACTTTATCGGTTCAATCCTCCATCGTTGATTTCACTCCATCAGATCAATGGTTCACATGTCGTATCTCATTCATTCTTCGAAAATCAAATAAAATAAACACGTGTTGATAAACTTCTCGGGTCCAAATTGATGCTAGCCTAAGCCAACTTTACCCATAGTATGCAAATAAAAATTGCATGTCACTGGTCCCAATAATTATTCACCTGATCTACGATGAAAACCTTCACAAATAAAGGTTTAAGGCCCCTTCATTTAATCTCATGCAGAAACATTTCATTTTGACTTTTTGTAGTCTAACACTTCATTAACATTTCCATTGAGACTTTATACACCCTCATAAACTTTGACTAATCCTTAACCCTTATTACTTAACTCTCTGGCTATTTTCATTACCCACTCATCTTAATCATACCATGACCTTAAAATTTGATAAAACCTGAGTTAAATCATAATTTATTAACCCATTTTATTTCTATTATAGCTCATATAATAGAAATACACATAAAGAAACTTAACTTTACCTTTCCGCCTTTCCACGACCTTGGCACATTTTCCGATGCTCACCTTATCGATTCAATCCTCCAATATTGATTTCACTCCATTAGATCAAATTAATGCCAACCTAAGCTGACGTAGTAAAAATGCCTAAAGGCAATTTCCCTTTCATTTCATAAATCTTTACGTGAGCCTATGGGTTATGGCCCACCTATACAAATCGGAAGCATTATTATTGGTCGATTTCAAAGAAAACCTGACCAATCACCAAATAACGCTTTAACACACAATCCACCAACGAATGCTGGTCCCACTCTAAACGCATAAGACCGGACCCCAAATAAAATAAACCCGCATTGATAAAATTCTCAGGTCCACTATTTCCTAAGCCTTATCGGCTTCAATCTCCATCGTCAATCTTACCATTCAATCCGATGATTGTTGTCTCCCCCGATCAAAGCCCATTTGATCCAATGATTAACAATGATATTAGGTGAGCCAATTGCACAAAGATTACCCACCCAATCAAGTAGTTTCCTCTCTCCTCTGACCTGGTACGTGTCGACTATTAAGTGGAGTTGAGTGACCACCCAGAATTACCACTTACCACTTTTTCTCCACCCAATAACCTACTTTCGCTTATAAAACCACCTTTTTTCCTTGACTAATGCCGGAGCTTATTGGCGCCCAATGACTATAGATCTTCTACCATCAGATGGCTGCGACGGCTCCTTCGGATTTCTCTTCCACTAACACTTAAGTTAATTTCTACCATTCATTTCTTTACGCCATTCTACGCGACTTAATCTTGGTTTCTTATCGCAAACAATCTTGTCCGTTGATCTAGTTGATCCAACAGCTCCTATGCATCGACACCTCACTTCTTCGTTCTTCCCTTTACTTCATTTTTCTGTCATTTTCTTTAGTTTTCTTCTACGGTTTTGGTTTTCTTCAAGGGTTCTATATTTAGTTTTTTTGACACACAATTCCCTCTTGATTTAACTCCACTCGTGCCTTTATGTCTCCCCCACCTTCGCCATAACATTAAAGGCTTTCTCTTGTATTGTTGGTGTGTGTAAAGCCATAACACCTTTATGTCACTCTTCTCTGTATTACACATTTGATTTTGCACCTCTAACCTATGTTACAAAAAATAACTCAAGATCATACACAATTTATATCTCAATTACTCAATGCACGCACATGAACTCAAAATCGAGTTGTTTGTATTAATTAAACAAATATTTACATAGGAACTCTCTCCTTGGCTTGATCTTCTATATTAGTGGCCTCTATTTTCCTACATGCCCATAGGCTTACAATCAAGCCTCTAAGACATACCTCTAACTACTAACCAGCTAACTATCTTACTTGACTAACTCGTTTTATGCCTTTTAGGCTTACATTTATACAAAAGGATTCTATAACCAATTCCTGGTTTATATCCACAACCTTCTAAAAAAAATCCTAAAATATCTTCCTTATCTCTAAGGATCCTCTTTAATCCACAAATCATGGAACCAACTCCTAATCTAAGATTTAAAATTAATTCTCAATTCTCTTAATTTCTCAACTATCTTGATTCTCTCATGTTCTCCAACATTCAATAACATTTACAAATATGCCTCACTATACTTAATTAATTCCTGTTCCCATTAAAATCACTTAAAATCCTAAATAATTACATTAACTTAATTCTTAGGAAACCAACTTCCTTAAAACAAAAGGCCCCCCTATGTCTACTAAAATACAATGATTCTTCTGAGCTGAATGCTCCTACATCACTTAGGTTGTTTTGGCTAGAATTTAAAGCTAGCTTAGGAAGTCTATGGTCTCCTATGTTATTGAGTTTGTGCTTGTACAATAGAAGCCTTGTCATAGCTAGGCTCTCGATAGGGGAAATACCCACTTCTATAAGGAGAATAGGATAGGGTGTATTGCTTTTGATTTTGAGGTTATACATTATAAAACGCTTCTGGATTTGGTCAATATTTCTCTAGGATTCCTTAGAGATGCTGCAACCCAAAACCTCACATCCATATAAGATAACAGGAGTGACTAAAGTATCAAAGAGAAACTTCTTTCTATCCCACATTACGAGGTTTTCCATTTTACAATTATTTTCAAGAACAAAATAAGCTTTCCACTGTCCTTTAATCCTTTTCTAAATGCTATAGTTCTAGTTGAGCTTGTGATGAATATCAATTCCTAGGTACTTCGAAGAAGGCACTTCCTCCAAGTTACTATTTTCATACATAAAATTAGCATAAGTGTCCTTCTTAGATTTGATAATCATACATTTTGTTTTGTCAGTGTTAACAATCATACCCATGGTAGAGCGGAAGTCCTTAAGAAGTCTAAATTTCTTATCAAGATCAAATGGGCACCTTGCGAGAAGAATAATATCGTTAGCATAGAGAAGAAGGATGATGATCATCCCAGCTAAGATCATGCCAGCACAACCTTCCTCTAACCAACCTTCTAGCTTAACAATGTAAATGCCAAATATGGTAGGGGAAGGGGGGAACCCTTTTTAACTCTGATATTACACTTAATATCTTTTGACCACCCCTCATTGCTCTTTAACTTGGCAATTATATTATCGTATAACTTTATAGCGGAAATTCTCAACTTGAAAGAAACCTTTAGCTCTTCTAATCTCTTCCATAGTTGTTTCTAGGAACCATATTGAAAGCCTCTCTAAAGTCCATGAAGCAAAAAAATAGATTGGATTTATCATTGTGACATTCATCGACAATATCCTAAGCATAACAAGCTAGTATGTTGTTCAGTGCTGCCTTCTAAAACTCGTTTTTCCTTTAGCCCTCTTACCTTCACTTCCAATCCATATGATTAACTTCTTTTCCAAAATAATACCATATAACATGGCTAAGAGAGTGATGATCATAATTTTCTGATAATTAGAGGGGTTATTTATATCCCCACTTTTAAAAATAGGGATAATGAGGCTCTTAGTCCAAGGCTTGGGGAAACCTTGCTTGACTGCTTGATTGAAAAGCTTGTGGATGTGGGGGATGAGGACATGACCTCCATTTTTTAACGTTCCTGCCTGGTAACCTTCAATGTCCTTAGCTTTCTTATTTATGAGGTGCTTAACCCCAAAATCAATGTCTTCTAATGAGAAAAATTCTTTCTTGTGAGTAGGGTTTCAAAGTTATCCATGACATTCAGAGATTCGTAAAGTTTTTTAAGATAATAATTCCAGTCGTGTAAAGCAATTTTATTATTATCTTCAGTTTTCCTAGTTAGAATCTCTCTCCAGAATTTCTTAGGAGCTACCTTAGAGAGGTGTAAGAGAGTCTCTTGTCTTTTACGAATATACTACCATTTTCTCCTTTTAGTTAGGGCTTTGTATATTTTTGTCTTGCCAATTTTAAGAGATTCATCAACAACTTCCTTAATTCATCTCCTCGCACTTTTACAATCTTTTTCATACCATGAGTTGGTTTTTTGTTGTTTCTTTTATTACTTGAAACTTCAATTGAGAGCTTGTTAATAGAATATGAGAGGGTTGTAGTAAAATTATGATTGAGGTCTTCTATGTTGTCTATACTAGATAAAGTAAGAAAATAGTTTTTAACTCCTTTAGAAAGAGATCGTTTTTATTTCTATCAAAGATTAAGTTCTTTTGTCTATAAGGATTATCGTGTATGGGATCTCTATGCATGTGAAAATTGAGAGTTATAAGTAAAGGCATATGATCAAAGTTAGGCTCGTGGTCATTTAAGATGTCAAAATTTATTATTTTGTTGTATAAAGGGAGATTAGAAATAACATAGTCTACCACGTTGCTACCAAGCCCATGGATGCATGTCATCTGGGTAGAATTGGGCCACTTCTTTAGACCATTACAAATTATGAGATCCTGAGCACTACAGAGCTTGACTAGCTCCCACCCTAAAATATTCTCCCCGAGGTCTTGAGAGCTCCTTTTATACCGGCTAGACAGAGTAAGGTCTTTGTCTAACCAAAGATGATTAGGGTTGGAATGATTGCTTAGAATAATAGCTTGCCTGCTTGAAGTTCGAGCATTAAAGTCACCGATTGAAAGGATATTACCTTCATTCCTTACACTAGAAATATCATTCTCTAAACTATTGTAAGGACTATTTTTATCTAGTCTGTTTTTCTTATAAAAGTTAGAATTGATGGGGAAAAATAACAAATTGCTATGTAAGTTTTTTTATCGTTAATGTCAGTAATTTCTATCCAACTATATTAGTTGTAAGGGTCATTTTCATAAATCCTAGCATAGAGGGAGGTGTTCTTATTAATGTGACATGATTACCCCTAATGCCTCTACGGGAGGATTGCTTGTTCCAGGTAGACCATAGTGTAAAGCCAGCTATGTTAGGGACCTTAGATTCTTTGTGCTCCCAAGTTTAAAAAAACAATATAATATCAACATCATTTGAGATCCAACTTAGCTTGGGGCCTTTGTTCCATGGAAAGCCCCAACAATTCCAAGAAAGAATTTGGACCATGTTGAATTCCTATTTATTACTATCCTTTTCATTTCTATCTCGAATAACAGCTTTTCTATTTCTAATTATTGCCCATTTTCCTTCCTTCCTAGCTTCTTTTACCTTTTGAACCTCCTTTCTTAATTATTCTTGATCTTCTGGAATGAGATATTCATTTATAAATATTCTCTTTCCTTTTAGACTTGAGGTTTTACTAAGTATATCATACTTATGGTCAGTAGAGCTCACCTTTATTCGGATCAACCTTCCTTTATTCTCAGTTAATTTCCCCAACCTTGTTGACTTTCTGAGGTGCGTTGTTTCAATTTGTAATCTATTATGTAATTTTGTATGGGCTATGGCTAAAATATTCTGGTCTACCTCCTCTTTCAAACCAAAGATTATAAGGTTCAAGGCCCTTTTATTATGCTCATGGTCTAATTCTATGAATTTTTTCATTTCACCTTTAATTGGTTTGATATCTAATTTACCTGCCATACTATTTAGGGTGAGGCAGCTATTAAATTTTTCTTCTTGTTCTTTAATCATGTCCTTCATTTTAAGACTCTTTAAAATATCACCATCTCCTTGCTGGGATGTTTGCTTAGTATCTTGGTTTTGTTTTTCTATAACTTGCAACCTAGTCTCCATTGCCTCCATTTTATTCTCCAATAGTTCCATTTTATTTTGTTTTTGTTTTTGGATCTTTCCTTCAAGAGAAATGAATATATTTTCTAGCATGGCTTCTAACTCTATTTGTAGCTTGACTTCTCTTTCTTCTCTATGTTTCTCTAAAGACTCTATATACTCATAAAGACTCTGTAGAATAACTATGCTAGATCTACCTTTGGTAATATTTGGTAGTCGTAGTGAATTACTCATACTTGAAAATATGTGAGCAGATATGTATTAAAAAAACATAAGGAGAGTGTGCATCTAATATTAGCAAACTGGACCGCAGACCTGATTGGATATGGAAAGATGAATGGTTATTATTCGAGATCCTTAGATCCACCGCAAAGCATATGTTGCTCCAAATTATACCCATATGTCGAGGATGTGAATTAGGGTTTCTGGGTGCATCAAAAAGATGATGCAAACCGTGAGCCTCAGAGAAGTGTTTATGCAAGTTGAGATTGCAGAGTATACGTTGTTCCCAAGTTGAGATCCATAGAGTATATGTCGCACCAAGGGCGTGAATGGATACGTTGCTCACAAGTCGAGATCCATAGAGTATACATCGAGATTCGTAGAGTAGATGAAGAAGCCAACAAGAAAGATAAAAAACGTTATAAATCCAATCGCCAGAGATATAAGATTGTTGATGGGCTTGAAATACATAACAAGCGAATAAATCGTCGACATGGATGGATGAAGGAAAGAAATAAGTGATTGCAAAACTATGCACCCAACCTATTAGTATTGAAAACCCTCGTTAATAAGAAACACGGTAAGGCAAGTGAGGATATAAAAACTAAAAAGTGTCTTTGGCTCAGGAATGAAGGTGTCGCTTAACAACAATACACACGTATACGTGAAATGTACACACTTTTCACCTCAAACAACTGCCTGGTATTTCTTTTCTTTAACCTCAAACAAATGTGGCCAGGGGTTTTTCCGATAAATATGCAACTGCACATATTATTATTATTATAGCAATTTTTGATATTATTATTATTATTATTGTTATTATATTTATAATAATAATTATAATATATTATTATAAACTAATAATAATGTTATTATTTTATGGTAATTGTAATATTATTATCATTTATATTATTATTTTATTTTTAATTATCTTATTATATTATTTATGAATTAATATATTATTATAAGCTAATATAATGATATATTTAATATATAAGCATATAGTAGTTATTAATATGATAAATAGTTGGTGTTTAAAAAGATACACATAATAATTATTAATGTGCTTGATATAAATTTAAAAAATATATCAATCATATTGGTAGATATGATTATATTAGTTGTAGATAAATTATATGTAAATAAATTTTGGTAATTATCCAAAAAAATAACTAAATCTATAAATTTGAATTTAAATTTTATTAGGTAAGAAAATAAAAAAAATTACATAAATTATGATTTACTTCAAACTTGTTACATTTATCTATTTATTAATTATCATTCTATGGAGAATGCTATGTGTCCATTCTATGGAGAATGCTATGTGTCCATGTTAATGGGAACATGAAGCCCTACGACTTTCAACTCTGAATTATAAGAATGTCGAATTCCAAGTTGAGTTGCACGCATACAACGCGACATAACTCTAATATACAGAATATGGGTTTTCGATCAAAACAACTCAGTCAAATATTATAAAATATAAAACAACCGAGCCAAATATTATAAAAGATAAGAGAAAATAGTAGAAGCTAGTGTGTATTTCAAATATAAAACCTTCCTAACTCCACATTAACGGAAAATAGAGCGAAGACCGTACATAATGAGTTAGAGCACGGTTAATCTGAATGTTAAGAATCCATGGAATCGTTTGTGGCTGAAGTAAAATGGATGCATTGAGTAGGCTTCACGTAGTTTCTTAGCGAGTGAAGCACTTTCGATTGAACATCTAGCAATTGTACCTTATGCCACTCCTCGTTCCCTCATCTCTCGTAGGAAAATCTAGGATTAGAGTTAGCAAATTTTATTAAGGTTAATAAAATTATTTTAATCATTTAATTTATAAATTCATTATATAAATTTAAAAATAATAAATATATATTATTATTTTCTATATCTATATATATATGTGTGGGGTTTAAAGGTAAGATACATTATTGTGTGTAACTTGTTAATTTAATAAATACAGATTATGTGATCACATCACAGTGAATGAATATATGAACTATATTAAAATCAAAAGTGAAATAATTTTATAAATTTTTTAGAGTAATAGAGAAAATCAATGTGTAAAATAATATTTTTCTCATTGAAGGATGTACGATATATTCCCTTTTTCGTTTCTTAGTCATAATTGGTTTTCACAAGTTGTACAAATTTCTGGATATGTTTAAAGTGATTATGGACATTTTTAGAAAATATAAGTATATAATCAATGTATACTAGTAAGCAATCAAAATATGGCTTGAAAATATTATCCATGACCTTCTAGAATTTGGAGAGGGCATGCTTTAGTCTGAAAGGCATGACATTCCATTCATATTGTCCTGGTGGGACACTCAAAGCTGTCTTAAATTGATCATCTTCATTGATTACCAACTGCAAAAATCCTGATTTCATAGCAAATTTAGAAAGTACTTTAGCCCCTACTATTCTTGCTAGAAGATTTCCTTTGTAAGGAATGGGGTAAGTATCATCTAAGAGGACAATATTCATAGATTTATAGTTTATGACCAGTCTTGGGATACCTCTTAGCTGTTTTGAATTTTTATTAACATAAAAACCATAGCAGTTCCAAGGATTACGAGATTCTCTAATCAATCTTCTTTCCTGGAGGCTTTCTATCCCTTTTTGACAGAGACCTCTATATTCTTTGTTCATAGGAATTTCTCTCCTCTTGCAGGGTTTCCCTTCATACTCATATTTGTAGGGAAATTCTACACAGTGCTGTTTTCTATGCCAAAACGCATTTAGTTCTTCAGCAGAGCATTCTTTTTTTATCTATGATCTTAGACTTGAGATCCTTTTCTTAATTATATGAGTCTAAAGATACTCTCCTATATTTATGGTGGTATTTAGCTCCTTGAGCTCTTCAATTTTATTTTTTTGCTTTTTCGACCTGCTACATTGCTTGTACCATAGTAGACACTCTAGGAATATCGACAAAGGGTAACCTGATTGTTTGTAATTTTCCATCTAAGATTCGTACATATATAAAATAACCAACCTTTCCATTTTTCAATCTGGCTAATCCATGTGGCTTTATAGCTGCTAAAAATACATTCCCCAAAATACAGTCAATAAGAATGTCTGCAACAACAAATTTTAATTTGATGCAATGTTCTTTAAAGCGAATAGAGGCCTGAGAGACTTCATACAGTAGATCTTTATTTCCTAACCCAATCACTTGTCTAAAGGATTTTACGTAGTAGTTTCGAGGTACTATTTTTATGTTCAAAATAGTGACATCTCCTCCGAAGTCAATAAGTGTTCTTAGGGAAAATATTTCAAAATCTATAGAGATATCTAGCATAACATGATGTTGTTAATACTGGATAGCCATTACTCTCATGCCGATGAAACCTCTAGTATCATCCTTTTTTCCTTCAAATATTTCAATACCTGGGTTAGTGTAGTATTCATCGTATGCATCCTCAGTTTTCTTCTCTTTTTCTAACTTAGAGTCATGTGCTTTTAGAGAGACAATATCTTTTTTGAGATGATGAATCTCTTGGCTGACTTCTCCTAATGTGAGGGATATGGTCTTAGATTGTTGTTGGCTTCTTTGGAAGGATGTTGTATTTCTTTCAAATGAGGCATCGATGAATAATGCATTTAGTTCACTTTTAGAGGCAATCTTTCTACTGCTCGCCTGATTTTTGTGCATTGTGCTTAAAAAAGATTCTAGTAATTTTTCCTTCATCTCTCCTTCTCCTAATGTTCTGATCTGGGAAAGTAGCTTTTTTTTTGCATCGTCCATGGTTTGCACCATGAGAACTTTATCGTTTTCCCGTGAAACGCAATATTCATCAAATGAGATTTATGATTCAGTACTCGATTCACAATGGCAGTTGTCTGAATCAATGTAGTCACATTCATTCATGTGCATTTTTAACTCTTCATCAGATCATTCTAAAGAATAAATTTTAGACAATTCAGATGTTGAATAGAGTTTTGGTTGTTGTATTTGTTCCTTAAATGAGATGTTTCGACAATTTTCAAATTTGTGATTCTTAGAACCACATTTATAACAGAGGATTGGCACCATGCTTATGTTTTTACTGTGATTTTCTTCATTGCAGCTTCAAAGGATTTATTTCCTTTGTTTCTCTTAGATTCTTGTGATAAAGGACAGTGATTGGAGGTATGTCTAGGTTGGCCACAGAGCCAACAAATAAATTTATTCCACTGATATTTCTTCTGTGTCTATAGATGAATATCCTTGAGTTCATAGTAATGTGTTTTTGGCACATTTTTATAGTATCCTTTCTTGGTCCCCTTTCTTTTCCTTTGTGGATATTTTATGTATTCTTATCTTTTTTCTTTGTGGAACTTCTTTTTAACTTTTCTTCTTTTTACTATGGGGTCATTTATAGCAAGACCATAATGGTTACAAATGGATTTGTTGTCTGGTAATCTTAACATCTTATGTAGGGATTTATTAACTTTCATACTAGTGCATAAATTTACCAGAACTTTTGTTATGATGTTGTATATTTCTCGCCAAGAAAAGGATCCAAAAGGAAACTAAAAATCATCTTGTTGTCTTAGATAATATACAATTTTTGAAGGCAATGCTACGAGGTAGAATTGTTTGCACAAGATAATTTTGCTATCTTTAACCTCATATATTCTTTGAATCCAGTGTCTATGAAAATCTTCATAATGAGACATTTTATTGCATTTAATATTCATGAGAATTATCTCTTGCTTATTGGCAAGTTCAAGTTCTCCTCCACACCAATGTTCTAAAATAAATGAAGTGAGTACCCCAATCATATTGCTTTGTGGAGCTCCATAAAAATTATGAATGATATCTCCCGCTTCATCTTTCAAGACCTCATTTTCCATTTTGGCCACTATTGTTGGTGATGACTCTCTTTCCCACCATCTCAACAAAGTTCGAGTAAAGCACTAAACAATAGGTTTACAAGATTCTATTTCATTTTTTCCCCTTAAGCAAATGAGCTTGTATTTTGTAAACATAAGATCTATCATTTGTCCAATCTTAGCAACACTCAAATTGTAAAAAATTCCATTCTCTCTATGATTCAAGATGGAAGTTATGTGTTTCTGGAAGTTTCCCTTTTCCACTGAGATCAAGTGCTCGATACCTAGTATATTGACATTGGAGGGGCTCATATATAGGGAACATATGTGGTTATGAGCTTTCAGGTTTCTCTACTTCTTTAAACATTGAGGAGATAGTCATTGGCTCAGATTTTTCTTCAGCCATTTCTTTAGGGAAGAGAGAAGGAAATATATCAATAGGCTTAACAAGATGGTAAATATTTACGGATCTCTTGAATAGAGAAGAAACATGAATCGGTTTGTCTTTGGGGGCATATGAAGTTTATCAAAATTTTCAGATAGTTCTTTTATTGATTCTTGAGTAGATTGTTTTCCCATATCTTCCTTCCTTTAAACATGTTCTAGCCTTGTTAGAGATTCTTTGAAAAAAGCTTTGAATATAGTAGTGGAATAGTTCACATCATTCATACTTATATTAATACTATTTACAGAGACTTGTATACTATCAATTTTTTTTTTAACTTCAATAGACTTTGCACAATTCATTTCTAGCCCTTTAACTATTGTATTTGTCCAGTTTATCTATTCGTCGGGATTCTGTATCCTACCATCAATGCCAAGGGCACTGTCATCTTTTATGACCAAAAGAATGGCTTTAGCACTATTCTGTGCTTCTCCATCGATGGGAGTCCAAGAATGTTTTGCTGACGATGATTCAACATCTGCCATTTGTGCATCTATATTTTCTTTCTTCCTTTTCCATTCATAAAAAGACAACCAAACGTTTTTCTTTTGCATGTATGTTTTCCATTCATGGGATAATCTAATTTTTTATCGGTATGTAGTGGTAAGGTCAAAACTTTTAGCCTCAATATGACTGTAAAAATCCCAACTAAGCATATTTTTCATTCATTGATGATCAATTGTATGCTTCCTACATCCTTCAATAACCAAAAAGAACTTGCGCATTTCTGGTTTTGATGGTTTCTTACAATCAGAAGACACAAAGTTGTCAAATCTGGATTGAGGGATTATCTCATCAAGTTGTACCAGACATCCTAGACCATAGCGAGGCATACTAGCAGGACGCATTTTTCTAAACATGTCTCTGAGGTGGGGTCTTAATTTTTCAAATATGGAAGCTCATTAATCATTAATACATGATCAATATCATGAGGAAATGATATTTAAGAACACTTAGGATTTGGACACAAAGTGATAGAAGTTGTAAAGGAGATACTCCTGTCCTTGGATGATGGTTCTCATGTATGAAAGAATTAGCAAGGCTACTGAGATTTATCTTTTGATTGCAGCTTGGGAAAATGACTTGTAGGGATGAAAAATTTAGCATCTGGGCATACTCAAATATATCTATATGTGGGCAATTTACAGACGGTGTAAAAGAATTTGCAGTATCTACTACTTGTGGATCAAAATACATGGATGATTCTTTGCAAGCTAAATTGATTCTTCTATGATCTATTGTAGATCTTCTAGGAAAGGACACTGCAATGGATGATGGTCCTTCTTGTACATCAGCAGAAATAATCTTATGCATTTTTGGAGGTTTTGGTTTATCAACAACCCAATGTTCTGGGAAAATTAGGTCTTCCCATTTAATAATCTAATGTTCTAAATTTTGATTATGGGTATCTATTAGAGCAACCACAATAGATTTGGATTCTTTACTTGGAACATGGAGAACTGCAAGACAGAGGGTATTTGTGTGTCTAAAACAACCACAAGTTTTAATGGAAATATTATTTCTCCTTTTCTTCATATCAAAGGCTGTTGTTTGAATCTATAGTTGTAAAATATCCTTGATGTGCTTATCAAATGTATATATAGAAAATTTGGGAAAGAAATCAAAGTATACTTGTCCATTTGATAATCGAGCAACCATTCCTCCTATCAATGAATTTGAATACTTGTTATGTGTCAGATCTCTGACTGTGGCAGGAACAAAAGTATTCAGTCCTCTATGGACTAAGGGATTTATCACTACCCTTATACACCCCAGACGTAAATATTTGGTTCCCAGTCTTTTGGCTTCATCTTATAGTTTCTTAATGTGAAGAGGAGAAAATGTTTGTACAAAACCTGAGTTCTCTTGTATTTGAATAATACTTTCTTTGATATATATTCTAGTTATAGCTTTAATATGGAACATAGATAAGTTAGCATATAATTTTAACGAGGAGATACTAGGCATACGCCACTTAGGTGCAGGATGACTTTCAAAATATTCAAGTTCTTCAGAATTTATAACCCTTTTAGATGATGAAGCAAAAATATCTCTTAATGGGATTTATTCAGATTTTTCTTCAGCTTCAAGCTCTCTGAAAGAGACTGATCTTCTAGAATTATCCATTTTAGAGACTTATATATTTTGAGTAGTAACCGTAATGAACCAGGTGTTACTGGCACTGATACCAATTTGTTGCAGGGGCTATAGATGTGGATCTTGCTCTCGTTGAGTACATTTTCTTTGATTAATGCACAAACCCATACACGAACCACTATACTTTCAGACTCTAGCATCCTTCACAAGGCCTCCTACCTTTAATGGACTTTTGTTCCTGTTGATGCCTCAAAAATCGCTACATCAACATCGAGGAAAACCACCCAGTTTGGACCTTAGAGGAAACTCCTTTTCTGTTTGGTGTGGTGGATTCGACTAGATATACTGGGACCAGTTTCCCAATGGTTTGTAAATAGGATGGATAAATGGTTGATTTTCTATTATCTAATGATAATGGATGCATGATTTATTCTAAAATGCAAACCAATAAACAACTAATCTATCCTGGGAAATTTCCACTTTAGTGTAACTTTTGATGATCTTTATCTACAAATAGGCATATAGATGACTCCATTAGTAAACAACGACATTCATTTCTATGAGAATTACTTTGTTCAAGTAGTTGAACAAAGTAATCATTAAAACATTATTACACTATTTTTCATATGTCATTGACATAAATATGATTGAAAGAATAACACTCCTTAAATATTTAATAATGATAAGTATAAGTATTGTTGTTAAAACACATACATATATCCAATGATAGCAAGATTAAATAAATGTTGATTCATATAAAAAAATGGAGCAAAGACATAGATAATAGTACCATATGTAATTCGGATCCCTCTCGGTATCAATCACATTCAAATTTTGTCTTCTAACTTAGAAACACTCTCACAAAAAAACAACAATGCATATCTCATCAAAGCATTCTTCATTAAAATTCAGAATATAGGCTCAGTCTTCATAAATAAAATATACCATAAGCACAATAGTGTGACTTCCTGATCCAAGTTTTATACAAAAAATTTAGGACCCTTTCTAAAGACATGAAATGGTCTATAAATACTATCTATGCTAACTGACTATGAAATAAATAGCTATTAGGTGGTATAACCAAATCATAAAGATCTCATTAAAATAGCCCTGCTGCAGTCGGTATCATGATTCATTGTTTTGGTCGATCATCCTTTGGCTTGAGCTAGCAGATAGCAAGCATTGGCTGCAATTCTGCTGGGTGACTCAGACGAGAATGCAGTTGGGATGAATACGTAGCATCATGAATTTCGGGAATTATGTAACTGATTGCATTGGTTAAACATTTGAGTGCTACCCTTTGACTGTATGGTTTAACTAGGAAGAACCAAAACGTGTCCCAAGTTAAAATTTGGATGCCTGCGATTAATCTCTCCTTCTTTTCCAATTCCTGATTGCATGTCTGTTCCAATGATTTGGCTGACGACAATTTACTTGGAGTGCACTGTGAAATCAAATTAAATAGATAAAGAGTATCATTGATTCAGTCAATCAAATTACTAGTTTCTAATTTGCATCTTGAAGTTTCCCTTTCTGCTTTCATCAATTGCGACTACCATTCTAGGAAACGAGTCTCCTTGTGTGATTCTAGAATTTTAGGTAGATTTGTAGCTTGCCCTTCACTGGTTTCTTGCCAAGCAATAAAGTTGGTTAAAGTCTCATTGGCCTGTTCCAAATTCTGCCTGGCATCGACTGATTTTTCAATCATTTATGAAGCAATCTCAGAAAGGGGCTCAGCAAGGGAAATATTATGACATAGTAAATTTAGTTGCTTAATTAATGCTTTATTGATTTGGAGAGCCTCGGACTTGAACTCTTTTGGTTGAAGAAAACTCTTTAACTTCTCTATCTATTGTGATAATTGAGCAATTTGCTCATTTTTTGTTTTACTCATCTGTTCATTCATTGTATTTAGCTTGGCTAATGCTGTAGATAATTCCTTTTGTTTCTACACTGTGCTTTGGTCTATCCTTTGTTTCTCTTTGAGCAATTGATCATCTAATTGGTTGTTTACTTGCTGTTGTGCTGCTAACTGCTATTCTAGTTGTTCTATTCTTTGTTGTATTTCAAATACCTGTGCCTCCAATGAAACAATTATTTTGTCCTTTTCTTTCAGTAAATTGCTCACTTCTGACACCTTATCCATAGTAGCTACCGAGTAGGCCCCGACATAGGATTGAATTCTTCTTTCCATACCATATTAACCATCTCGATCTGTGTAGGTAAAAGGGAAGATTGTTCAAGCCTTCTCTTTTTCCTTTGTCTTTTTACTACAGCCCCATGCTTAGGACTGTAAAAGACATCTAATGGTGGTATTTCTTCTATCTGCAAAACAATTTCATCCGATGGATCTTTAGGAATTATCTCTATATCTTTGCTTATGGGTAAGCTGATGGTTCCTTCAGTTGCAACCGCACTTGTTATTGTCTTGTGACCAATTGTCACTTGAGCTGTACTAAAACCCTGTGAATTCTCAGGATTTCTTATAATGGAATCGAATTGTTGCCATTCTTTAAGGAGCTTGGGATCGATTTGAGTATCTATATTAGTGTCTTCACTGCCGTTTTCCTGTTCTTTCTCCTGTTCTGTCTCTTTTCCTTTCTCGGGAATTTTTTCCACAGCAGGAGGTTTGTCAACAATTTGTTGTTCAGGCTCACTTGACTGCATTGCTGGAGTGGTGGCTAATAAGTCCAGAGGCAGAGTTTGCAACCTATCTTCTCTAATCTTATTAAACACTTCTAGCCAATGTTTTTACCTGAAATAATGATTATGCTGAGGAAAATAGGTCATCAATTTCATTTTTTTCATGATCGAACCTTGTAAGTTTCCCTTGTTCAAGAACATTATAGGAAAATTTTCTCGGATCATATTGTCTATTGAGGATGGTTGCAATATTAAGCATTTGTATTTTTCTACCTCCTTTTCTGCGTGTTTGTAATAATGGAGAGTGTAAACACCACACCTTAGAGGAAATGTAGGCCATACCTATTTCTTAGAGTTTCTAAGGGTTTTGGATGTCCCTTCTGTTGTTATTTGGTAGGCCAATTCCCGAGCTAACAACTTATTGGGCACATACAAAGGAAGCACATGGGGTCTTGTAAGGCTACCAAAAAGCCTTATATAAGTGAACTTGTCTTCTCCGACCCAATTACCAACTGTAGTCGTCTCTATTCCTGCTTTCTCGGAAATCCTTGGGGCAGGCTTATCAAGAATAGCATAGTAAACACGCAACATAAAACCGTTACAAATTTTGTACAAATGGTCTTTGTAGTGAGCTTTCCATAACATCTGATGATAAGTATGGATTGTCTTAGGGTCCTAGGGAGTCCATCTCCATCCGAGTACTGCATATTCAGAGTTAAAACAAAGAGTGTCCATAATATAAGCACTGTAATAAAAAGAGGAAATGGTCTTGGTAGTTTTACGTGTATTTGATCTGAATTCGAGAATTGTTGTGGCTAATTTTTCAGACAAAATGTTTTCCCAATCCATCACATAACTATTGACTGCTGCTTCCATTAAAGTGACCATTTCAATCGTGAATTTAGCAAAGTCATGTATCCCTCACATTCTACACATCACAGCCTCGACATAACTGTAAGGAGAAGACAATGAGTCTACGGAGTAATTACCTGATGACTCATGTTTGTGCTTCTCGGGATTCTGTCTCCACTGCTTAATCGGGGCTGATTTTGTCTCGTTTTCATTTGTAAATTTCTCAAGGAAGGCTTTGTTGTACCTCTTTTCAGGTTTAGGCAAGTGATGCATTTTCCTTAGATCATCAGGCTGAAATGAGCCAAAAATCCTCCCGTCAATTGTGCAAAATGTTCTATTTGAAACTGAAATTTCTTCTACCACCCATCTCAATATGTCAGTGTATGGAAGAATCTTTTCTCATGCTACTATTCTGTGCAAATATGACCATGCTAAATCTCTGTGGGATGCTTCCAATTTGCTAGTCCAGTTAGTTTTGGCTCCTTCTGATATTTACTCAGGCTCCTCTGCTTCAATTAAATTTTAAATGCTCTCCAAACTAGTATTTCCAAGGCCAAGGCATGTAGTGTTTGAGATTAACCTTTTTTCGCTTGGCCCTAGATCCTTGGCTGGTTGAACTGCTGCTGTAGGAGCCATGACTGTAGATTTATTTGATTTCTTTCCCATTTGTTTCAAATTTCTTATTTCAGCAGAGCACTGCACAAGTGAGGGGAAAAACGTGATACAGAGAAATGCTGATATAGGAAAATATGAAAATGAGAAGGAATTACGTTGATTAACAGATGATAATGGATCACAATAAGATCATCGCTGATAAAATCTAATGAAATGATCTACTCTTAACTACTTCATTGATTAGCCGCTTAATCTGTCAATCATGGTAAAGGAAGTCTTAAATGTCCATCACGTCGTTTATATGTCAAATGATTTGTTGAAGCTTGGGTCAGATTTGTTTAATAGATAGTCAGAGGTAAATCACAAATTGGAAATCGATAACATGAAAGGAAAGGCTTTAATGCTTTGCTTTAAACATTTCTGATCACCGAAAGGTGATATAATTCATGCAAACCTTGTAAACATGCTCTTGAGATATGTGCCTTATTAATGCATTGCAATCGGGGAATGGATTTGGGTTCTATTGCCGTGACAATGTGATTTCACCGATCGCCGATTGCGATATGCCTTATCGCATTGGAGGATTCGAGTGTGCCTTTAATCATGTGTTGACTTGTTATTGCTGATTGTCGATAGCGATACACTTTATCGCATTGGAGAAATGAAGGAGGCTCTTTTAAATTACTACTTTGACATGTTACCTTTCCCAATATCTGATTGTGATATGCTTTTTCTAATCAGAGAGAATGAATGTATCTTTGTGCATGCTTCCTTTGTTATTGCGATATGCGATCTTGCGATCGCTTTATCACAATAACGAAAATTTTTATAATTTTTAAAGACTCACTTTATTTCTATTCAAAAGGCTTTTAAAATTTTCATTCACCTTAAGTCTTTTGATAAGGGTTTCTCATATGATGGGTTAATACCAATTTATTCACGCATCTAAGTTTATTTTAAAAGGGACCCATTTCATATTATGATTTTGTATAAAGATTTTATGAAATGGGGGGTTGTTGTATAGCACAGCAATTGGCCATTCACTGGGAGAAAAAATTATCTCTAGGAAATTAATTAAAATACTTAAACTTTCTTAATCTGGAAATCTTACTTGATAAAGAAAATCTAATATAACTAGGTAATCATGAATTTTGAATATAATGATAACTATTCTTGCTATTTCCCTCTGTTTTTAGAATTAAATACATTTTAAGCTTTAAGTAAACCTTAATTGGTTGATAATAATAATAAAAAAGACTTTTCCAACTTAGCTTTTATAATAACTCCTTTATCATAGGTAGAGCCTTTGCTGCCAACAAACATCTATAGTCTCGACAGGGTTACCTTTTAACCATTTGATCATTCATTATTCCATCCATTTCAGAGTATAATTAAAAAGAATGAATCCAAAATATATGTTTTCATATTTTTTGTATCACTTTTTCCTTTTTTCCTTATTTTCTAAGATAAAAAGCCATTGTCTTGGTTTGGTGGCCAGTTGTTGAGAATGCCACTCACTGGTTGTAATTTAACTGAACAAGTTGGCTCGTGATGAGATCCCTTGTCTTATAATTATAAGCCATTACCTAGTTTTCGTATGCAGTATTGGTAATGTCAGTTGAACTATTCCCCTATGATCATGGTAAGGAGGCTCATAATAAGACCTCTTGTCTTTTATGTCAAATATTTTTTAGAATTACACTCCGAGTAATTATAAACTTTGATGGATTGGATGAACAATTTTCTCCTTAAGAGACTATGGATGACAGGGTGAGAGTTGAAGATGCTAAGATTGAATCAGTCTCTGTCTTGTATTGATAACCATTTTTAGGCTTTTTTTTTAAAACATTAAAATGATTTACAGGACTTCTATGTTTTGAGATGATTTCACAAAAATAAAATGGGGGTATTCAAAATCTAAATATACCTAATTTCCTAGAAATTTCCTTTTCCTTTAAGGCTTCCATTTCTTAAAAGTAAATATCAAAACTATTTTCTTTTGAGTAACTTTTTCAATATAGCAAAGACCAATGAGAGGCTTTTTACAACTTTATTTTCCTAGGATTTTAGTCAAAATAAATTATGCACACAAATCCTGTTGAAAATTGAATATTTACAAAGGGAGAAGGGGTTACCTCTTCAATTGAAGAATTTGTTCAAGATAAGGCCATTAACAGGAAGAGAATCTCTCTTTCTTGATAGATCTTGCAATATGAATTTAGAAGGGCCTGTCTTCTCATTGATTTGGAATGGTCCAAGCCACATTTTCTGGAACTTATTGTGTTTTCCTTTATCTTCATGGGCTTTGTCCCACTTCAAACCTAGATCACCAACTTGTAAATGTTTTGAGCCGGTTGAAGTTGCATCGAAAGATCATTTAATAATATGCTGATATTTTGCATGTATAATTGGGGCTTTCTCTCTCTCTTCTTCTAATTTCAGAATTTGATCGTCTAAGTTGAATAGAAGATGAGGGATTCTCTTCAATAAATTGCACTAAAGCTAGTGATGGAAGTAATAAATTTGTTGGTATGGTAGCTTCCTTTCCATACACTCGATTAAATGGATAAGTGCCTATGGAGGATTTCTATGTTATTCGGTCAGCCGATAGTGCAAATATCAAAGATTTATGCCATTTTTTATGATTCTGCTCAATAGTTCTCTTAATGATGTTGATAAGATTTTTACTGGTGGATTCTGCTAAACCATTACCCTGAGGGTAGTAGTTCACAGAATACTTCAATTTAAATCCCCTTTTGATAGAAAACTCAAATATAGAATTTTAAGAGAATTAAGATGCATTATAAAAAATAAGAGCATTTGGGACACCAAACCTGGTAATAATGAACTGATCTATGAATTGAATAATTGCCTATGATTTTGTTGTCTTCAAAGGAATTGCCTCAACCCACTTAGTAAAGAAATCTGTAGCTGTAAGGATATACCTACGCTGTTTGGATGAATGTAGAGTGATTTCTTCAATGATGTCCAATCCCCATTGTTCAAAAGGTTGTTCAATGTTGACTGGTTGCACAGGGAAAGTTTACTTATTTTGTCTTCCACTAGTGGTTTGACAAATTTGGCATTTCCGTACATATTCATGAGTATCTATGAATAGGGTAGGCCAATATTATCTAGCATGAATGATTTTGTGAGATATTATATCACCTCTAGAATGTCGTGCTAGTTCGTCATGTAGCTCCTTCAAGACCTTTTGCGCTTCAGGTTTTTCTAAGCATCTTAACAAGATTGAATCATAATTTCATCTAAATAATACATCATCTAGAATTATGAAGTTTTTTTGTTTCAATATTATGCAATGTTTGTTTTTATAGGAAATATTAGAAGGAGCATATCCATTTTTCAAATAGAAAATCAGATCCGCATATTGAGGTTTAGGATTAGTGATACTTATCTGATTGATTTCTTTAGTATCTTTTGTACCTTCAGGTTCCTGAATATTGGATGGTCCTGATAATAACCTGCAAAAACTTTGGCCTTTGACAATATTTGCTGGTTTGATTTCCAACTCATATTCTTGTCATGCCATGACCCAATTTGCTCTCTTTTCTCCTAATTCCCTTTGAACTAGTAATTGTCTTACTGCCAAAAAAGGGACTATAACTTTTGTGTGAGCTTTTAAGAGAAAGGGTTTGTAGTGTTTAATGGCTTTGTACACAGCAAAGACTTGTTTTTCAACTTCCGATTATTTAAGTTCAGAACCTTGAAGGCTTGCACTGTAAAATGAGATTGGTGCTTCCAAGTTTTGATTATTAATTTGTGTCAGCACTATTGCATAAGATGAATCAGATGCAAGGGTATATAACATGAAATGATTTGAAAAATTAGGAGTGCTTA
Organism: Pinus taeda; assembly: GCA_000404065.3. Lineage (NCBI taxonomy): Eukaryota > Viridiplantae > Streptophyta > Pinopsida > Pinales > Pinaceae > Pinus > Pinus taeda. The sequence goes on from APFE030527865.1 coordinate 40,918, forward strand.
AAGCAGGGGAATTTATGATTGATTGTTTGATGGAATCAAATGCCTCTTTTTCTGTAGGACCCCATTTAAACACCGAATTTTTCTTGATCATGGTTTGTAATCGCAAGACAATCTGAGAGAAATCTGGAACAAATCTTTTTACAAAGTTAATTTGATCTAAAAATGATTGCATTAATTTTTTATTATGAGGGAATGGAATATTAGAAATCTCTTTGATTCTATCTGGATCAATATAAATGCCATCCTTTGAAACAATGAAGCCCAATAGCTTACCTTGATTAATAGGAAAAAAGGACTTCTTTAGATTGAGTGAGATACCATGCCTTCTGTAACGTTTAAATATTTGTTTCAGATCATGTAGATGATTTGATCGTTTCTTGGAAAATACAATAATATCATCTAAATAGACAACCAATGATTTATTGATCAATCCTTTGAATGCTATGTCCATTGCTCTTTGAAATGTAGCTCCAACATTGATAAGTCCAAAAGGCATTTTTTGTTAAGCAGAAGTTCCCCACTTGGTTCTAAAAGTAGTTTTGAGTCTGTCATTAGGGTGTACCAAAATTTGGTTATACCTTGAAAAACCATCTAAAAAGGACATTAACTTAGAATCAGCTACTGAATGGAGTGTCTGCTCCATAGTAGGTAAAGGGAAGTTATCCTTTTGGCTTGCTTTGTTAAGATTTCTGAAATCGATTCAAATTCTAATGTCTCCATTTTTCTTCCTTACTGGAACCATATTGGACACCCAGTTTGAATGTCTAACAAGAAAAATTATCTTAGCTTTCAAGAATTTGTTTAATTCAGCTTTTATTTGACTCTCTAAGTTAAGATGAATCTTCCTTAACTTCTGTTGTACTAGTTTTTGTTCAGAAAGCATTGGAATAGTATGCTGAATGATCGATGTATCGTATGTTTTCAAATCATCATATTTCCAAGCGAAGACATCTTTATACTTATGTAATAATCTAATGAATGCAATTCTTTCTTCTGAAGAAAGTCCTAATCCTAAATTGATGTTTTGAGGATTATCCTCAGTACCAAGGTTTATCAATTCCAATCTCAAAGTAGAAATTTGGAGCTTTGAATTAGTAACATGTTTAAACCTGTCATTGATGTCATATAGATCTTCAAGCTTAACTACTGGTTTAGGTATTGAGTTTTCTTCAAGCGTTGCCTTCATTTGAAGGTCATGGTCACTTTCATCAATAATTTGATCATCATAGGACTTGTCAGAAGTTAAGAAGTTTAAAATGTCTTCATCGTGATTGAACACTCGCCAATTAGTGACATTATCAGAAATTGATGGTCTAAAAATTAACTCTACTGAGCATCTATCTGGACTATAATATTCAGATGGCAGGAGCTTGGAGGCAACATTAGCTAGTAAATCTGTTGTTCACTCTATGATATAGGGATGGGAGAAATATTGAATGCTAAAAATTGAGATATAAGATCTTTTACGAAATATTGATAGTGTTTAAGGTGACTAGAAAGGCAATGAATTTTATTTCTGACTTGTTTTATAACAATTTCTGAATCACTGAACACTTTCAAATATTGATCTTTAAGACCAATTTCTTTATAGAGTCCTTGAATTAAGGCCGCATATTCAACTATATTGTTTGTGCATTCAAATTCTAACCTGCATGATAACATGGTCTTTTCTCCCTCGGGACTAACTAAAATGCATCCTGCTCCTGCACCTTCACTAGATTTAGACCCATCAAAATATAATGACCAAAACAAAGATTTATCTATAGTTTTATTTACAATTTTCTCAGCAACATTAACACATCTTGATGTATCTATTTGTGAAATATTTTTGATTTGAGATGTGAAATTATTAACTAAGAAAGGTGATGGTTGGGTAGTGAAATTGCCAAAGAATGATTCAAATGAGTAATTCCCCAAAATATTGTTATTGAATGCTATTGGTTGATTTTCTTGTTCGAATTCAGTAACAGTATGGGTGATGTGTTTCTCCCAATCAATCTTGATCTGATTTGGCTTTCCTTTATAAGGGAGCCACATACGAGACCAATCAGTGGAAATATAACCATGGAGTTTCTCAGACCAGTCTCTACTCAAAATCAAGTCATAGAATTCATGTATATCAGTAAATAAATATCGATTCTCTGAACCACTATTGGATCAGATGATAACCTAATAGTAACTAAGTTGATTTCTCCTAAAACCCGAACCTTAGTTCTATCCAACTGTATAATATAAGCAGTGGACTTTTGGGGTTCAATGTTCAGTTTAGAACAAACTAAAGCTGGCATTATATTAGAGGAAGCCCCTGAGTCAATCAAACAGTTGTGTAGATTTCTATTGTAGATCTCATAGGTTAAGAGAAAATGAGGAGTATGGGAACTGCATCTATCCCCAATTAAAATAGCATCAGTAACTGCTACTCTACCAGGAGGTGGTTTACCTGTCTCATTAGCAGCCTTAGACAATACAACATTTGGAAGAGGAGAAGAAGGTACAACATCTAACTCCTTAAGTAGCAATTTTTGTTGATGTTTGAGTTTACTAAGCTCAAACGTAGTGATATTTTCCTTTTTCTTCGTCATGTCTTCAATAATGTTGTAGTCCATTAAATCTGTAACTACTAATGTTTTTTATGTTGGAGGGGAATTTGAAGATGATGGCTGATTTTGGGAAGGTATCGCTGTAGATTTCTTTGTGGGAACCTTTTCCTTGGTAGTAGTACCTGAATTCCTTTTCTTTTGAGTTATTTGAGTAGGTTCAGGAGTACCCTTACTCCTGGTAGTTATAGGGAAAGCTTCCTATTCATTTTTTGTATCGGAATAGGAAAAATAAAGTCCCACATCCCATGACATTCTACAGTCTCTTCTTCCTCAGGTTCTTCAGATGATAACACTGTTTATTCTTCCTCTTCCTCTTCGGGATCTGAATCTGCATTGGATATAACATTTGGTGGCTTTCATTCTGGTTTTTTGAAGTTTCTAAATGGCCTTTCTATTGAAGTATCAACTACTTGTTTGTTGATTTCCACCATTTCGTTTGGCATAGTCTTGAGAACTTTTTGGAGACCCTCCATATCATATGGGTCTTTAGGGGTTTTCTTCTTTGAATCATCTTTGAGAGAAACTTTTTTGGATTTTTTGTCTTCAAGAGCAGCCCTTTTTTCTAAATCAATAATGCGCTTCTCTACAGCAAGTGCCTCTTTCATGTTTTCAATTAGAGTTGGTTTTGCATCTCTATCTACAAAAATAGCTATATTTGAAGGTAAAGCTGTTATATACCATTCGCTTTTGATTTGCTCACTTGGTTTAGAGGTGGTTCGAATCTTACTCAAGAGTTTATTAAACCTCGAATTGAACTCCTTTATAGGTTCTTTGGATTGTATCCTAAGATTCGAGAGATCATTGATTAGCATTGCTAGAGATCTGTCATCACCATACTTAGTCAGGAATTGTTCTTGAAAAATGTTCCAACTTTTAATGGATCCAGAGGCCAGGGAAAAATACCAAGACCTAGCTGATCCTTGTAAGCTATAAGGGAAAATCCTAACAACAACATCCTCCTCCATCACTCCTTTTAAGTTAACTGCCAACATGAAGTTGTTAATATGCTCATCAGCTTGTATTCCCGCATCTGGATTAAATTTTGGTAACCATTTTTCGGGGTGTGCTGGCAATGGATGTAATGGTGTAGGCATCATGACTGCACCAGGATTATTCCATGGATTCTGAGCCTTAGCCATTGTAGAACTAATACTAGATGATATTACCGATGAAGTTCTAGATTCTTGGGAAGGAGATGATATTGAGGTTTGAGGTGTTGAAGTTCCTGATTGTTAGGGTCCCACCCTAACCCCCTTATTCATGTCATGGGATCACATCATAGTCAAGAGTCAATAAAGCCCATATTAATATTTGTAAGTGGTTAACCCGCAATTAATGAAGGGACCACAGTTAATTGTAAATGGGCGGTAGTATTAGATAGATGGTATTAATAAAACCCACGGTATTGGCCCGTGGTATTGCATGTATGAGTCATATATAAAGGATAGAGACTCCATGCGAGGAGTATCATGTCTTATTTTGTAATCGAGCTCTGCTCTATTGGAGGTTGCCCCCTCGAAGAGGCCTGTGAACATTTCTCTCTGAGTAATAAAATCATTGCTATTCTATGTTCTGGGTATATTTTCTTCGCATATTCTGTGTTCTGGGTATTTTTTCTCGCATATTCTCTGTTCGGTATTACTTTGCAGGTTAAGAAGCATACCACTGATCCCTATTGAACAACAACGTGTAATGGAGGAGTGGATGGCTGACTTCGCACTCGGGAAGACGAAATGGATGATGATGATATAGTCTCACTATCATATCCTTCAGTTGTCTTTCTTGCCCTTTTCCTTTTAGGTAGGGGCAACTTAGTAGGTTCAATACCAAGCTTCCCACTCTAAAGTCTTGTGAGATGGTGAGGTGGAATGAATTACGAAGTCTCACTGGCTTGAGATATCTCAAATTTCTGTGGTGATATTGAAAAGCCTTGAAGTTTGTGGATAAAAGACTGAACTTTAGGAGACTCTGGAGTTAATTGTTTTGGGATATATTGGGGTAGAGCAGTGGTAGTTGACTTTTGTTCTTCTCGTTTGAATACTAGAGTTCCAATATGCAAAGGAGAGGTCAAAGCTGAGGTGGAGGGAGATTTACTCTCAGAATGGGTTGTATATTTAGGTTTTCTTTCCATTCATAGTGTTGAACTGGTAAATCCCCTCTGCGGACAGAGGCGATCCCACTAGCCCAACACGGGTCTAGCAACAATCACACAACGCTAACACGCAGGTTCCTAATTACATAAATCAGAGATCGATCATGATGGTCTACCTGGATTCCAACGCTAGTAGTTGTAGAAGAAACACCACTCCCGTCCCTTTGCTCTAGGTGGTCACAATCCTCACGATCCTTGTGAATGGACACCTGCACATGCAAAGAACAATACAAGCACAAGCATAAAATCCAACATATGTAATTATATATTGGTCAGAAAAGACATAACTCAAATACCATTAAAAGAAACATGAGTGGAACCATAATGATAGTTGTCTATTAATGAGTAAAAACAGAAAAAGATTATAACCAAAGGTTCTGACGTTGAACCTCCTCTGACTGGGCAAGCAGCTAAATACGCCTTGCAAAGTGACCTCTTCTCTCTCAATATTTTGGTAGCATAACCCCTCTATACTTCTCAATTCTCAATATCACTCCAGCATCATTTCAGTACTCACAATAGCTCTAAAAAAATAGTTGGTTTAATGCAAGGGGACAGTCATTTATAGATGGAGGAGGAAGGAGTATGCATTGTATCAGGACGCCTATTGAATATTAGTATTATCCCTTAATAGCCACTGAACTTAGTTGTCATGGATAAAAAGATGACACTCGACCACTTCCATGAGGATTTTTCCTTTAGAGAACTCCATGAACAAAGAGGAAAAAACACTTCAGTGCGCGGTGGCTAAAAATCATAAGCAAATTTAGGTGGCGCGGGCTTTGCTCTATGACAGAGCGTTAATGGGCGCGCCTCCTTTTAAGGAACTGAGTCATTGGCGCGGGCAAGACACTGTGAACCCGCGCTAATGGAAAAAAGGCGCTTTTTAGGGATAATCTGGAAAAGGTGTCTTCAGGGAATATGATGTTCATACTTAGGGGAATACAATGCAAGTGTTTTTTGGTTTTGTCACTGGTCACAGGTCCATAAATGTGTCCTCCAATGTGCGAAATCCAGGGTAAAAGGGACGGTGACCAACGGTGACAAATTACTGCGTAACAGATGCCCCCTAAAGCATGAGCCCCGAGAGAGAGAGAGAGAGACGGGTGAAGTTCTTTACAAGAACATATATAGCTGCTGCCGAGAATCTGCTTTGAGAGATACAATTTGATAGTTCAAATACATGATATATGTGGCATGGTCGCAGCCATCCATAAGAGAGTACATGAGATTTAGATCGTAGTATGGACGCAACCATCTGGTTAGGATCAATGAAGTGACTCAGGTATGGTCGCAGCCATCCAGTGAATGAGTCATGTATCAAAATCACGCTTGGATTACAATAGACACAATCCAGGGTCTTGCGCTCCACCTCGACCCGAACATAAGTACAATTTCAAGCATGTGAAAATGTGAGCTGAAGTCAAACATGCATGAACATCGTCTGATTACCAGCCAATGATGAAAGCCGTTAACAGACGCGAGAGGTACCACCAATAATGACAATGGCCCTCAAGGTACTATAGGTACAATCCACGGCATGTGAATGAATGAGCCGATGTCGAACACCCGTAGAGTTATCCGACCGGAGGCCAATGATGAAAACCTCGTGTGGAACTCGAAGAACCTGCCATTAAAGCATGTAGGCTCCAAGGTACCGGAAGGGAGTCTTTAGGTCACTTTCCTGGATAATGAGCTGAAGTCGACAGGAAGTGATCTTCATCGAAGGTGGGCCATAATGTTTCCGACATCATCGACACGAGACGGGAAGAGACAATGTTGTGAATTTAAGATTTATGAACTATCAGACAGAGGTGGTTCCTTTCAGAGGTCAACTTCTCTTGAACATATCGGTGGCATGACAGTGGAGTTGGCAGTATTTGACATCAATGGATCAAAGGTCATGATGACGAGGCAATGAGCAGATGAGAGGTCAAATAGGATTACCCAAACCCACGGAGGCAAGTGAAAAAACAAGGTGAGATATCCCCACCC
>APFE030527865.1:49763-64066 GCA_000404065.3 Pinus taeda
AGTAGTTTTTCAAGTCAATTCTAAAGATTCCGGTCTCCTCTCTCGGGTGTCTTACTATATTTCTTTGCTTGGATTTTTCACCCAATATCCTCTCATATTCTTCCCCTGTACCTTCCCCGTCTAACTCTCCTTCGGTCAGGTCCTCGTCCCCACCATTTCCTTGCACCCATGTGGCTCATCCCCCTCCTTCCTAGGCTCTCATCCCTTCAGTGGCTAATGTGCCCTTATCTCTGCCTCACCCTAGCCCCTGGGCAACTACATCCTCAAGGCGAACCCGATGGATATAAGTAGTATGCAGAATCATGGCACTGCCCAAGTGCAATGTGGTTCTAGCGTGGTTATAAGGTAGTTTTAGTGTAACAAATTTTAACTCTCAGTTACATGGCAAATCATAAGTTGACTCTCTCTCCTCATTTTTATTTTTCTGTAGGTCACTTCTATTCCACCACATCGAAAGCAAACAACCCAAAGCCCGATGGCTCATCGGCATACTATTTTGGCACACTGTGCATCAGATCCCTATGGCTCAACTATGAAACGAAAACCTCCTTTTGTCCTCAAACATTAATGGTTAATCAGAAAATTAGATTTAAGCCCAAAGAATTCACCAGCATGCTTTTCTAATTCATTTCCTTAAAAGACGTCGTCGCAGAACCACCAAGAGTTCGAAATGAGACCCCGAATATCAATGGAGATGCTAATGCACCTAAGTCACCAGGAGTTGTAGGTTACAATACTAATGAGCTTGGATCCCTTGAAAACCAAGGTGTTGAAATTTGTCTTTTCCTAAGTATCCAACCCCTTGCTTCTCAACCATCGCCAGAGTCGGTAGGCTCATCTTAGGACTCTCCTCTAGCTAGTCCTCAACCTATTTCAGATTTCTTGCTTTTTCCTCCTAATCCACTCTTTGAATCATATTCTTATGTGTATTTATTGCCCCGACATTTGTATCGTCCATTTGAGACTCCCAACGTACCTGTGATTCCTTCTGCCATAACGACTTAAGTTCCCAACCGAGAATTATTCCCGACCATGGCAACAAAAGGTGATAACCCACCTGTAGGGTTAGCATCCTAAGAGGTTTATGTGGAAACTTCTGGAACTCACATTCCCAGTATAAAGATTGATCCTTTGTCACTTCTTCCTCCTGAAGGATTTCCTTATGTTTCTTCTCCCTACATGATGGTATGGCCAAGTACACCTCCTCCTTATCGTATGCCCTTGGTTCCGTTGGGTTATAACTCTCTCGACGATGCTTTTTTAGATAATTTTGGTGCAACTTCATAATTTCAAAATCCCATTTTGTCCTCTGGTGTCACGCCTACTATCTACTTGTTTATCCCAAACATGTCGGTAACTGCCCGAACCCCTACCCAACCTACAATGTCGGTAAGTGAAACACACACTCCACTTAATCTTTTTTCTCCTCCTACCGTAGCCATAGTAACTGTGGTTCCTTATGTGAGTGGAAAACATAAAAATTCATTTGTTCCAATGTTTGGGAGGGAATATCCTGTGCCCTATGTACCTCCTGCTTATAATGGAAGTTATACACCCCCTCCGGGGGCAAGTTGACCCATTGGCGTTGTTTCTAACCCAGGTGGAACATCAATTCCATTTGTATCAAGAAACATTATAGGGATCCCTTTACAAGGTCATCAAGTCCCTTTAACTCAACCTTCCTATCAACAACCTTATAGTCCTACAGGCTCTCAAAAGCTAGAAACTATGTATCAGTAGGCAGGTCCTCAAATGAAGTATGGTCCTCAAATGAAATATGTTGATGGGATTGGTAATGTTACGGCCACCAATTCCTATTCAACCACAATAGGGACCTTACCCGAAGCCATAGTTGCAGGTGTCCTATCTGCAGCCACATCCGCAGGTGTCCTATCTGCAGCCACATCCGTTGGTGTCCTACCCGCAGCCACAGCCGCAGCTGTCTTACCCGCAGCCACAATTGCATGTTTCTTACCAATCCAAAGAGGGAATTTATCAGCAACCACGAAAACACATCCCTATTCAACCCCAACAAGGGCTTTACTCACACTTGCAACAACAGATTTCTTACCAATCCCAACAAGGATCTTACCAACAATCATTGCTACAGTCGCAATAGATGTAACAAGGACCTTACCAATAACAGTATGGTTAGTTTTCACTCAGTAAGGTCAACCTCTTTATGGTCAACCTCCATATGGTCAACCTCCCTATGGCCAAGCGCCTTATGGACAAAATACACCACAATGGGCGTAGACCCAAAATCAACAAGGCTGGAATACTCAGTTTGGCATGTACCAGAGACCCTATACTCCATATAACCCACAACTTCCATTTTTGGCGACGTTGGAATTACCGGAAGTGTCAAGGCTTATGAATGACCCACTACTTTACTCACAGTATTAGCCTCCGATACCAACCAAAATTCCTATTGATGGCCCTAAATTAGAAGGTAAATCTAGAGAAGACCCCCAAGCACACATTATGACTTATCACCTTTGGTGTTTCTCTAACTCTTGGGTAGATTTAGTCTAGTTGCGTAATTTCCAGTGCACTTTGATGCTTGCTAATGCTAAATGGTACAACGAGCTCCCTCAAGGTTCCTTTCAAGACTTCAATACTTTATCCATGGCTTTCCTCACCCATTTCCAATTGCCTGTCTAGTATGAGACTAGAACCCATCTCTTAACATCTTTGCAACAATCGACTTCCACTCATATCTCCAACCATATCCGTGAATGGAGACATAGACATCGTCTCATCAAATTTGAAATTCTAGATCATCTTTTGACTGAATGGTTTACCAAATCATTCATCCCTCCTATCGCTAAAGACATAGCCATGGGTGGCTATGTAACTGAGGAACAAGCCATCGTCCATGCCCAGTATTTGGATCTTACCTATTCACAATCTGACACATTGTATGAATTCTTACGTGGTGCTCAGTGGGCTTCAACTAGTCCTGCATCTTCCACACCCAAAGATACACCACCCATTGATGGTATCATTAGATATGTGGCCCAACAGTCTAGTAGTGCCTCGACTTCTTCTACGAAATCTAAATCCAATCGGGCCACTGCAACCTACAATAATATAGATAACCCTAAGAATCATAGTAAAGCCTTAGAGGTAATTGTTGTCCAGTCTACTGCAGTAGATAAATCCTTGAAATGTGAGAAGGGTAAAGGAAAGCTAAACAAGATAACCCTAAACGTGATTCCAAAAAACCATCAGTTGATGACACACCCTAGCGAAAGCTTAAATATCCTTGCATTATTTGTGATGAAGATCATTGCACACAGAATTGCCCCCGACGTGCTGAAGTGAGTCATATTTTGAAGGGAACTACAAGGACATCAACTGTTCGATTTGCGTAATGCGCAATCGAGGCTGATTGTTGAGTGTTGGAATTGCGCAATGCATAATTCTAGTTGGAATTGGCTGCAGACTCAGTGACTGCATTGCGCAATTCTATGGGCGAGCAGTCACTGTCCCTCAGAAATGCACAAATAAATCTTGGAGGACAGTCACTAGGAATAAATGCACATTTCTGGAGAGGAACACAGAGCCTTCCTTCTCCGGAGGCAGAGTTTAGGCCAAGATTGGCCAGACTCGCTGACGGGCAACTGAAAATGACACCAAATAGAACAACAGAACTACATGCATGTGGGTGAAGCGAGCCGTCGAAGCGGCAGCCGTTCATGCAAAACAATTTCATGCATGTGATAGCAGTGAGATAGCAACAAAAATTGAAATGGTCCTAGTACAAGGTAGTATGCATGTAAATGACAATAAGCATTCAAGGAAAGCAAGAAAACAACACTCACACAAGCGAAAACACAAAAAGGGACAGAAATGCAGAAAATGACAAGTTGAGACCACTTATCCGTGAATAGTTGAGCCAGATGTGTCGAAGAGTCCTCGATGTGTTGTGGGATGTCAGAGCTCCAAGTTCTATGTGAAAGAATGAGTTGTGATGTGTTGAATAAATAAGTTTTGGCTTATGATGAGCATGCCACAAACCTAGGAAAAAGTGACACTTGGACGGAAGATTTTAAAATGATCTTTACGTGTAATCTCTAACTACTAAAAATAGCTCCTTGAATCAAGGGATTCTTTTGCATGTTGCCTTTTGCTATTCTAGGAAAAAGCAAGCCATGCATGCAAGTCAAGTTATCTTGGTCTCGGGTTGAACTGGTCAAAGAATCTACATATGCAAGAGGCTACTCAATATATGGGAGAAAATGTGCATTTCTGGATGGTATCTAGGTTGACTTCCTAGGAGATTTGTGCAATTTCTGGGCAGAGCAGCTGACTACTACCCAAGATTACGTAATTACTGGGCTGAGCAGCCCTGTTGGGAAGAATTGCCCAATTTTCTGGATGAAACATGACTAGAAGAATTGTGCAATTCTAGAGCCCAGCAAGCTTCCAGATAGAATTACACAATTTCTTGAGGAAAGGTTGGTTTCCCTCCAGAATTACACATTTTCTTGAGGGAGATGCTCAACCTGCAGCTGGACCATGTCCAGAGGAAAATTTGGTAGGGAGGCTCCAAAACGAAGCAAGACATGTTGCTGTGAAATGTTGGTAGGGAGGCTCCAAAATGAAGCTAAGGGAAAATTTTTGAGGGTGGTTGTATCCGATACAACAAGTATCTCGTAGATGAATCAATAAGCATTATCTAATCTAAATTGATGGCTAATATTATCTTGACTCCATCAAGTTACTTTTCCAGAAGTATCTAGAGGAAAATTGATTTACCCCAATTAACACTGATTAATTAATCTATTTCCCTAACTGTTAAACAGGTAAATCCCCTCTGCGGACAGAGGCGATCCCACTAGCCCAAAATGGGTCTAGCAACAATCAATTCACGCTGCTACGCAATTTCCTATTTGTATACTAAAAGGTGGATTACGAAGACCAACCTGGAACCCAACGCAAATGTCAAAGTAGAGTTGACCCTCCGACTCCCTTGCTTCAGCAGGTCACAATCCTAGCGATCCTCGCGAACGGACACCTGAACATGCAAAGACCGAGACAACTACAAGCATAAAATCCACCAAAGTACAACTATATTTCAGTCAGAAAGGAAATAAATCAAACATCATAATAGGCAATGAGATTGGAACCATAATAACAGTCGTTTATTAATGAATAATAGGCAGAGAAAGATACAACCAAGGTTTTGACGTTGAACCTATTCTCTGGCTGGGCGAGCAGCTATGTATGCCTTGCAATAGACCTTCTCTCTCTCAGGATTCCGGAAGCATAATCTCCCTATGCTTCAAGACTCTTACTATCACTCCAGAAAAGCATAATCACAACTAGCATTACTCCAGAACTCCCTTACTCCAGAACTACAGAACTCCCAGAACTCTAGAACTCCAGAACTAGCTTGTCTAATGCATGAGGACAGACTTTTATAAATGGAGAAGGGAGGAAGATTCAATGCACCAGGACGCCCATTGTGGATCGACATTATCTCCGAAAAGCTACTGAGGATAGATGTCAAGGATAGATGATGACTCTCAACCTCTATCAGATGGATTTTTTCCTCAAAAGACTTCATGATCTGAAAGGAAAAAACATATGGGTGCGTGTTTGCCAAAAATGATTACCAAACTTAGTTGGCGCGAGTGTTGTTCTAGGACAGAGCGCCAATGGGCGCGCCCCTTTTTGAGGGAGGATCTCAGTGATTGGCGCGGATAAGAAACTGTGTACCTGCGCCAATGGAAAAAGGGAACTTTTCAGGGATAATTTGCAGAAGGTGTCTTCAGGGAACATGAAGTACATACTCAGGGGAACATAATGCAAGTGTTTTTAGGCTATTTCACTGCTCACAGGTCCCGGAATGTATCCTCCAATGTACGAAAACAGGGGTAACAGGGACGGTCACCAATGATGACAAATTACTGTGTAATAGATGCCCCCTAAAGCATGAGACCCGAGAGAGAGAGAGGGGTGAAATGCTTTACAAGAACACATATAGCTGCTGCCGAGAATCTGCATTGAGAGATACAATTGATAGCTCAAATACATGATGTACGTGGTATGGTCTCAGCCATCCATAAGAGAGTACATGATAATCTAGATCCGTAGTATGGACGCAGCCATCTGGTTAGGAACAATGAATTGACTCAGGTATGGTCGCAGTCATCCAGTGAATGAGTCATGTATCAAGAATCAACGCCTGGATTACAACAGACACAAACCAGGGTCTTGCGCTCCATCTCGACCCGAACACAAGTACAAGTCCAAGCAGGTGAACATGTAAGCTGAAGTCGAACATGCTTGGACATCGTCTGATTACCAGTCAATAATGAAAACTGTTAACAGACGCGAGAGTTACCACCAATAATGACAATGGCCCTCAAGGTACTATAGGTACAATCTACGGTGTGTGAATTAGTGATCTAAAGTCGAACACCCATAGAATCATTCGATCAGAGGCCAATGATGAAAACCTCACGTCGAACACGAAGAACCTGCCAGTGAGGCATGCAGGGTCTAAGGCACCGGCAGGGAGTCTCTAGATCAGCTTCCTGGATAATGAGCTGAAGTCGACAGGAAGTGACCTTGATCGAAGGTGGGACATAGTGTTTCCCACATCATCGACATGAGACAGAGAGATAATGTTGTGAATTAAGATTGTATGAACTATCAAACGGAGGTTGTTTCTTTTCAGAGGTCAACTTCTCTTGAACATATTGGCGGCACGACAGTGGAATTCGCAGTGTTTGACATCGATGGATCAGAGGTCATGATGACGAGGCAATGAGCAGATGAGAGGTCAAATAGGATTACCCAAACCCACGGAGGCAAGTGAAAAATGAGATGAGATATCCCCACCCCGACACGGAAGCAGAGAAGTGCCATGTTCAAGAGCGACATACTGCCGACACGACAATAATTATGGTTCCCAAAATATTCTTTTCCCCCACCATTTCTGGCGAGTACCCCAATTATTTTTAACAATCTTGATGGGGATAGCATATGCCTGTGGTGCGTCATTTCGACAAAATCCGATGTCATCAGGTTTTAACGAGTCTGACAAAGGAAGAACTCGGCGTCTTTTCATGTTTAGAGAGTTTGAAAAGACAGCAGAAAAAACTCCAGAGGTCCTTTTTTGTAGAGTTGTGTCTCTCGGGCCCGAAAAAGTATAAAATGATGCCCGAAAGAACCACCTGATCATTACGACCAAGGAGTACTTTTCATGAATAGTGATTTCGACCTGAAAAAGTAGAAAAGCGATCAAAACCACGTCGTTTCGTAACAATTAACGAGTTTGAAATGACAAAAACCCGGTAATCTTTTTTATATTTTAACGGTCGATAAAAGAACTTAAAACGACCACCCCTTTAGTAACGTTTTAACGAGCCAAGAGGGATAACTCGGCTATCTTTTCCTCTTTGAAAGGTCAGGAAAAGAGCTTAAAGCAGACCATAAGTGACATTTTCTCATGTTTTACCGAGCTTGAAAAAGTTAAAAAGAAGCTCGTTTGAATCGCACCTAACCCTGTCATCATTCAAAAAACAGCGTAAAACCTATTTCGACATGAAAATATCCTAAAAATACTCAAAAATATCATTTCTAATGTATTTTTAGGTCAAAATAGTGTTATAAATAGTAAAATAGTAAAAAATAAATTTACTTTTCACTTTTTACCTTATGAGTTCACTGTTGGAGGGTTTTTAGTGCAAAGTTCAGCTGCTGATTGTGATCGATCCAGGATACCATTCGAGCCGCCGTTTGCAACAGGTAAGAGGCCTCATCTCTAGCTTTGTTTTCATTCCATTTTTCAAGTTTTTTGTCCACATTTCAGTTCCCTGCAAAGGGATTTGCAAATTTTTAGGGCTACGCCATTGGCGCGGGTTTCCAGCACGGGACCGCGCCAATGGCGATTTCTCCCTATAGGGGTCGCGCCATTAACGCGAATGTTTTAGAAACAGTCGCGCCAACCGCGTGATCCCATTTTTCACCAAATTCGACCGTTAAATTTGCAAAATTCTTTCAATTTATGTTTCAATAATTATCTAACAATTGAAATTTTGCCTTTGGTTGCAGGATTTCGCTAAAAATGGTTCTTGAATGGAAGGAACGAGAGCATAATGAAGTTGATGCCCTGGCTTTAGAGGATGATGACTGCATGAATTCTTTAAGAGACTGCGGATTGAAAAAATTCTTCCATACTTCATACCTACGCACACAACCTGAGCTACTACGCTTCATAGAAGATGCTTGGGATGTAGAGGATCAAGTATTTTGCCTGAAGGATCAGACATTGGAGTTGGATGTTTCTGATGTCTATTTCATCAATGGGTTATCACGGCGAGGTGCACGTCCTATTTTGACAGGCAGTCGACCTTCTGGGGAGAAGATCGAGGAGGTGAAGGGAAGAATATGTCCTGGGGCACGATTTGGACAAAACAGCAAGAAGATAGATATCAACACTGTGCCTAGCTTGATTCTGCGAGTCATTTTATTTACTATTACTCGGGCAGCTGGGATACAGGCGCCCCATGAGGCCAGCAAAAATCATTTGCTGCTGGCCACTGAGTGTCTCCATCCAACATTGTTCGATTGGGCCATGACGGTGACGACCAATATTAAACGATAGCTTACCAAGTGTAAGCGAGATGGAAACAAGCAGTTTGGGTATGGGTCGATCATTGTGACCTTCTTTCTAGAGCGACTGCCGATCTTCCGGGTACCTGGAGGAATAGTATCAGACCCAGTGTTGAGGGAACCGAGGTTGCACCGATGGGCAGAGCTTATGCCCAGAGGAGGAGGGGGCCAACAGATGTCCTGGAAGCCCGAGTTCTTTATCTGGCTCTGACACTAGATGATCGTCATTGAGGACTAGCCCTATGCGGGCATGGATTTCACTGGAGATCCCGATCTCCCTGTGCTTGACGGAGAGGATTGGGATGAGGAGCTGGGTAAGAACTCTTTGTTTTTAATGTTTTTATATATTTAATATTTTTTGTTAATACATGCCTTATTTCTTACAACGTCCATATATGTATACAGATGTTGGTGCAGAGCGACCAGCTGACTTGCCCCAGAATGTGCGCAGAGCACAACCCGCAGTAGATCCTCAGATAGAGGGTGAGGATGATCTTGTGCAGAACCTCAAGGCACTCACTCGAGGTATTCCAGACTACGACAGATTGGCGGATGTACCTAGAGCTTATCAGAGGCACACGGTGGGAGTGTCTACTCGTGTCCATCGTCTGTTGAGACATTTGGTGCGAGCGGTGACATGCTATCATGAGCATAACCGTGTTTAGATGCCTAGGTTTCATTTTTGCATATTTTTTGAGGAGTACGCTATCAACGGCTGTATAGACTTTGGACATGTATTATTTTTTGTAACGCGCAGGGCGCGAATATTTTGACTCACACGTATATATATACATATGATATTGGTGTCCTATTGCGTCTTTATATGCTTGCTTGTATAATGTTTTATTTACAAATTTCGCAAATGTCTATCTAATACATGATTAGCCAATGCATCAGATAATGTGTTCAATTGTCGTGGAATATGCTGATATGTAATAAATTCAAAATTCCTTTCTAACAATCTTACACGTAAATACAACCTTAAAATATGATGGTCTCTGACGGAACAACGCCTATTGAGCTGGAGGATGACAATCTGAGAATCCAGGTTTACCACTAATGCCCGAATACCAAGATTAATTGCTTCAGTAAGGAGCTCGATTACGGCACAATATTCGGCGACATTATTCGTGGTACGACCCAAATAGACACCTTGAAGATCTATCAGCTCACCATGAGGATCATAGATCACCCATGCCACAGAGGATAAGTTACGAGTACTGCGACAGGCACCATCAGTGAAACCAATATAAGGCGTATTAGACATCTGCACAAGAAGCGAAAGACACAATAAGCGACAAGCGACAATCGAGTCTATAAAAACTCTAACACACATACACAACGCACTTGCTAGAGTACATGTATATGCAAAAAGAAGTGTACTTAGCATCACGCATAGTACTTTTTTCAAATATAGCCCATTTCGGGGCTGCGCGAGAGGATTTCCTTCATAATCAATTAACTCATAGGCCCCTTTTTCCAAAACTTTCTTGACAATATAAGGGCCTAGCCACATGGATTCGAGCTTTCCTAGTCCTAGCTTCTCGTTTGCATGATCATATAGGAGAAGTAAGTCTCCCTCATTGCAAGAACGTGGACGAACAGCCTGGTCAAAGTGAGATTTGACTCGCTTCTTCTGCGTTTCGATAGCTAAATTAGCTAGGTGACGAGTCTCATATAAACGTTCCAGATAAAGGAGACATTCTTCTAATGGGGTAGTGTTAGGAAGTAGCTCGACGACTAATTTTAATGAAGGGATTTAACACTCAATCGGAAGGGTAGCCTCTAGTCCATAGACTAGTTGAAATGGAGTGAAACCAGTGGCATCCTTCACGGAAGTTCGGTAAGCCCACAAAGCAAGGAACAACATCAAGTGCCAGTTAGACTTATGCATGCCAACGGTACGTTGAAGCATTGTAACCAAAATCTTGTTGATTGCTTCAACTTGGCCATTGGACTGAGGGTAGTATGGGGTAGAACTATCGTACTTTAAGCCTAATTGGGTTGTTAGATCTGTCATCATATGATTCCAGAAATGTTTTCCGTGATCAGTGACGATGGCTTGAGGGACGCCGAATCGCGAAATAACATGATTAAACAAAAATTGCGTCGCTGTGTGACCGTCTTCATTCAGAGTAGGCATCACCTCGGCCCATTTAGTAAAATAATACCCATGCCCCCCGGCCGAGCGAGGGTTACAGGTGACATAATCAATGCCCCATTTGGCAAAAGGGCCGACGGTAACAACAGGGTGCAAAGGAGCAGCGAGTGCCCGCATCTTCCATTGGAAAATTTGGCACTCGTGACAGGAACAGACTACAAGAATGCAATCCTTGAAGATGGAAGGCCAAAAATAGCCAGCAAGGAGAATTTTTTGAGCGGTAGCATAGCCAGATATGTGACTGCCACAAGCACCTGAGTGGCAGTCATTCAAGACTCTCTCAGCTTCCTCGTGAGTAAGACAATGGCGGAGAATAGAGTCGATGTCGAGGCGATATAAAGTATCCCCAATGATACGATATGGTTGAGATTGATGACGAATCCTTTGCCGAGCGTCTTTTGAAGTGCCTGGGCGAAAGGAGGACGTTTGCAAATACACGAGAATGTCACCGTACCAGGGATCGAGGGTGCTGATGAGAAACAAGGTCTCATCCGGGATGTGATCTTCCGTGTGAGATGGCGAAGAGGAAGACGGCAAAGAGAAAATTAACTCAGCAAAAACTAACGATTTCTTGGACTTGGCGGTAGCGAACTCCAAGTCAAACTCTTGGAGAATGACAATCCACTTAGAGTATTTGCCCCCCAGCAACTGGCGGGACAAGATATACGTCATGGGGTTGCAATCTAAAATCACTGTAGTAGTACGCAACAGAATATAATGGCGGAAACGTTGGACAACGCAAACAGCGGCTAACGCCAACTTCTCGACATGTGCATATCGAGTTTCCGTATTAAGGAGGTTTCTACTGAGATAATAAATGACATGCTCCATGTCATCGTCGTCAGTTTGAACAAGAACCATACCGATAGTGGTGTCGGCAGCGGCTAAATACAGGATGTAGTCGCGATGATAATTTGGAGGGCGAAGCAATGGAGTTGAAACAAGGAGACCCTTGAGACGCTCAAAATATTCTTGAGCCACAGCATCCCAATGAAAAGGGACATCCTTTTTAAGCAGACGTGTAAAACCTTTAGCCACTTCGACGTAGTTCGGAACAAAGCGACGTAAAAAATTCGCTTTTCCTTGCAGACTTTGCAATTGTTGTAAGGTAGCAGGGGGAGGGAGAGTCACTATAGCTTCGACTTTGAGGGGATCCAGGCGGATGCCCTCGTGGGAGACGCCAAATCCGAGAAGTCGACCCGATTCTATGCAGAAGACACATTTATGAGGATTAAGCCTGATACGGTAGTGTCGACAGCGAAGAAATATCTCGCGAAGATGGGCAGGGTGGTACTGACGCTTGGCTGAATGAGCTGGGAGATCATCCATGTAAGGTTGTACAATGTGTCGTATGTCATGAAAAGCGTACGACATTGCACGTTGGAAGGTAGCGCCGGCGTTTTTGAGACCGAAAGGGAGCTTCTTATAAGTAAAGGTACCCCACGAATAGATAAAAGTAGTCTTGTGTTGATCAGCAGGAGCAATATTGATCTGGTTATAACCAGAAAAGCCGTCCATAAAAGAGTACATCTCGCTTCCCGCAGACTCGTCAATAATCTGATCAATGAATGGTGTGGGGAAATTATCTTTAGGACAGGCCCGATTGATATCACGATAATAAAAAAAAACGCGAATAGTTCCCTGTTTTTTAGTGACAGGTACGATATTAGAAACCCAATCTGTGAGCGGGATAGGATAAATAAAACCTGCTTTAAGAAGCTTTTCTACTTCGGCCTTGATTGCCGCAGCCTTTCGGGGGTGTACTTGATGTAAACGTTGACGAACAGGCTTAGCACCTAGGTACGTGATGATTTCATGCACCACTATGCTAGGATCAATGCCAGGCATTTCTTCATAGGACCAAGCAAAAACGTCACGAAATTCGCGAAAAAGGTTCGAATAAAATTGAATCTCCTCCGAAGTAAAAGTGACTCCGATATGAACGTGTTCGACGATCCCTGGTTTAATAGGGATGTCAATAGGCTGGGTTTGCGTGATGTTTGCCATATTACCTTCAGAAGAGGTTTGGTAAACTTGAACAGGTGACTGAAGGAATCAGAATGGGAAACAAGGAGCAAACGATTGAAGAGTAGGTGGCACATCCTGAGGGACAGAGAGTAACGAGGAACGATGATGGGTAGCGTGCCAAGGAGGTTCCTCGAGAGACATAGTCTCTATAATAGCTTCGTCGGAAGAAAATATTTCTTTGAGAGGATCCGAAGAAGTTTGATCTGCAATCCCTAAGGATGGAGTGAATGTGTGGAAAATTTTTCTCGAAAGAGCAACTTCAGAAAGAGGAGCCGATGCAGCAACGATTTCAACATAGTTGAGTTCGGCTGGACTCAACGGCATCTTGTCGCCCCATGAATCTACTTGGTCGATGGGAGGAACGATCCATGGATCAAGACAAGTAGAGATCATATTGACAGAAGCGACATTCAGAGGCGAGGCTGGAAAAACACCCATAAGGGCAGGATCTTTAAAAAGTCCGTGACCTAAACTCTCAAATGATTTAGAGGTATGCTCCACAAAAGGGATAGTGCCTTCAGAAGAGGAAGCGAAAAAATTCAGCTGGTCGACCGTAATAATCTTCCCTTGGTGAGGGAAGCGAATGATACGAAAGTAAGATGAAGCAACAGCTTGCATCGCATAAATCCAGCTGCGTCCGAGAAGGAGGTTGTAGCTTAAAGTAGCATCAACGACTTCAACTTCCATCTCGACCGTTTTCCCTTCCAAAGAAATGGGTAAACGTGGGAGAATACCATAAGGACAGGACGCTCTTCCATCAAAGGCTTCCAAGGTTGTGGGAGACTGACTCAACGTTGGAGAACCAATAGCTTTCCAACAGGAAACAGACATGATGCAAGTTGAAGCACCTTCATCAATGACTGTGCGATGGATAGTTTTCTTATCAATAACAACCTGTATGAGAAAGGCAATTTGGGGAGGCAGTCTCTGAGTATGGCGGTCTAAGTCGAACGTAATCAAATCTGAGTCTGCCGGATCTATACTGCCGATAGCGGATAGAAAGGACTTCCTCTGAGAGGGGCAGCTCTGGAGAACTTCTAAAGCGGACATAGCTGACAGAGTCTGGGCTAAATCCTCAACGATATTATAGTGCTGAGCAGCACGGGCATTTGGGTTGTAAGAAGATTTCCGGAGTACTCCTTTTGGAGGGGGTCGAATAGGCGTTTCAGTACTAGGTCTCTCGATGTGGAGAGGGCTTGAACTGAATGGAGGAGCACTGGTGGGGACCTCAAGCTCCTTGCCGGCAGATGGATAATCTTTTGTTCAAGTACTGATATTAACAGGAACCGTTCCCGCCATAAACACTTGGGAACCAAAGGAAGAGGGAGGTTGAGAGGGGTCAGCGACCATTTGGGTTTGCTGTGAAGGAAAGGGTTCTTTAAGCACCGCAGGGACCCCAGGAGCACCTTTCAACAAACGACTAACTTCAGACCGCCAAGGGCAGTCCTTGGTATAGTGATCCTCATCACAGATAAGACAAGGA
>APFE030527874.1:0-11905 GCA_000404065.3 Pinus taeda
GAGAGGGGCATGTTAGGCCCCTATACTACTAGTGTAACCCCTTATTGTTATTAGTACAACCCACTTATTAAATTGATGTACCCATGTAGTGCCCATATTGTTACTATTGTGCCCCATAGAAGCCCACTATTGTTATTATTGTGCCCTTACATTATTATTGTTATGTAGGCTTTGATTATGTTATGACCCCTTAAACTCCTACATATAGAAAGGAGGTATTTCATTTGTATCATCCAAGAATTGTTCATTTATGTAATGTAAAGGAGGTTGCCCCCTCGAAGAGGCTGAATTCTAAGGCGTGGATCTCTCTTTTCTATCTTTTTGTGAGCTGGTTTCATAACAGAGAAACAAGCAGAGGTTAATGCAATGATCCTTCAAATCTTGTCATACTTGTAGAGACAAGGACCACTTAGGATCAGTCATAGATGGGAGGAAAAGAATAATGGATCATGTGGTAGCAAGTCTCATGGTGGGAATAGGTTGGATAGATATGACACGATTAGAGATGGCAAGTTCTTGTATACACTAGATAGATGACGCAGTGGACATGAGATTTACTCTAGTTCTGGTTCAAACAAGTACCATGGTCATCATCATTACCATCCTCAGAGGAGGGGTGACAGGGGATATTTTCCTGATGAGTTTAAGAAAACAAAGCCACCTACATTTGATGGAGAAATGAAAAAGTTACGAGATGCAGAAGCATGGTTGCTTGGGATGAATAAGTTCTTTAGATTGCATGATTACTTAGAAAACATGAAGGCCAGAATAGCTATGTTTACTATTAAAGGTAAAGTAGACATTTGGTGGGAAGATATAAAGAGTGTCAAAGGTATTCATGTAGAAGAGTTGATTTGTAGTGAGCTCGAGAGACTTTTTAGGCTGAAGTATCTATCTGAGAGATACTACAATGACAGGGAAAAATAATTATATGAGTTGAAGATTGGATCCATGACCAATGAGGAGTACACTAGCAAATTCTTGGATTTCTTGAGGTATGTGCCTTATCTGAAGGAGGAGAAAGTGAAGATTCAGAGATTCATCGGTGGGTTGTAGGTAACATTGAAAGAAAGGATTGAGTTTGATGAGCTTAGATCATTGGAGGAAGCCATCATAAAGCTAAAGAATTGTTACGAAAAATCGAAACACAGATCTAAAACTAAGTAGGATTATAAAGGTAATGAGAGGAATAAAGGAAAATGGGATAAGAAGCGAACAAGACCTCAAGACATAGGTAAAAAGGAGAATGAAGCACCACCTAAGAATTTCAATGCATATGATAGAGGGCGGGTATTTTAGTTTGAGGAGCAGAACAAGGGTGACGGAAAGAATCCTTTACAGTGTTGGACTTGTGGAAAAGATAATCATAGGAGAATTTGTACACAACATCGGGGTGGTAGACCATAGATCTACAGTGCTAAGGAGGCACAAACAGTGGGGGATGTTGGACAGAGTATTCCTCATATTTATGCAGTGTTGGATAATAGGTAGATAGATCACCAAGTATCTATTATTGAGATGGACGGTAAGCTTTGTGAACAATTTGTTTCTATTTTGATTGACGTTTGATATCATTATAGTTATGTTAATCCTGACTTGGTGGATAACTGTGGTTTGAATAAATAAGTGCATGTATATTCTTGGTTAATGCAGTGAGTTATAGGTACAAAGAGGATAATTCATCATTAGGTAAGAGCTTGTGCATTTGAGTTAAAAGGGTATGCCTACATCAGTGCATTTGAATGTGATTCCATTGGGATCATATAGTATGTTGGGTATGGACTGGTTGTATCTTCATAGGACCAAGGTGGATTATTATGAAAAGACTATTGAGTGTTTAGATGATAATGGAGAACAAAGGATCTTGCAGGGTAATCAATTAGAATCACTAGTAAAAAATGAGAGATAAGCGATTATGCGACTAAAAACATTAGTCAACACAATTATTTCAAGTGAATTGCTACTAAATTTAAGTAATTTTAAGTGGCAGAACTAGAAACTACTAACTTAAACAACTAGTTTAGTCTAGGGATAAAATATACGACTAGATATTAAGTGACTCAACTAAAATAGACTAAGTTAAATGAGTAATTTAGTCCAGATTTAAAATGTATGACTAGATAATAAGTGAAAAAATTAAGAATGACTAATGTAAATGACTATTATAGTCCAAGAATAAAAATATGACCAACTAACAAGTACAGCATATGAGGTGTCAACTAGTTGGTTTACGTGGGGTTTAGTCCCCACTAGGTCACATATTCAATTCTCATGGGGAGGGGCTAAGGAGTGGAAGCCACTTTGGTGGAATTAAACTTCCAAAGGGTCGTCTAGGCTTGATTAAAGCCTCACACAATCCTGGTGATAAGCATCCGATTGTTGGTGGATCAGTCTTCTTCCACCAATAAGCAGGTTGACCCCAGCCTAGGCACTTCCTAGTTACAAAATAAATAAATAAAATAAAATGTTTGATTACTTAAATGATTTGAAATCACTCGTGAATGATATTAGTTAATTAATGAAGGTATTACAGACTCGAGTGCTGGAGTGTGCCTATGTTATCTTATGCAACGAATCGATAAGATTTCAAAATACATAGACACTGAAACAGTAAGAGAACACAGTAAACAAACACATAAACATAACAAATTTAATAAGGAGTTCACCCAATCCTCCTAGGCTATGTCTCCCGGTCCAACCTTTAGTGGTGGCCTTTCTATTATGTCTTAAAAAGCAAAGTTTTACAACAGTGAGCTCAAATTGAGTCTCACTTAACAGATAATGATCAGTAGGACTGTACTTGGATTCCCCAAGTCTTTAGAGTACACAAACTCCCCTTACTGAATCCTGACCTCAACTGCTCTCAGTGGTATGAGTTAAATTTGGTACTCAATACCTGATAAGTATACACAGAGGAGTTGCTTGAACCTCTCAAGCCTTCTCTAGAGTTCACAGACTCTCAGACTCCCTCTGTCTTTGTCTGCTCAATGCTGCCTTTGCTCTGCAGGTCAACTCGGCTTCTCTATTCTCTGTAATTTTTGCTTCTCCCTCTATTTTCTCTCTTTTCCTGCTTCTTTCTCCTCTCTGCCTTCTCTTTCTGTTTATGGCTTAAAGCCAATTTGCTCCTTGACTGTTCATTTCTGCTTCCCGACTCTCTAGATCTCCTACCTCTGTCCGCTGGAATTCCCTTGCTCTACGTCATCATCATTATAACGCTTCACAGAGAGGTGGCCACCTGTTTCCCTCGCGAACTGAGTGTCAGTTCTATTTGAACGGTCATTATTTCCATTGCTCCAAGATCGCCTACAAAACTGTTCCTCTACCAACTCATCGTTCATGCCGGATCTTAAATATTATCTGCCTCAGCCTATTTCCCTGTCGAATCTGGTCATCCATTGGGTTGCTTCTCTGCTGTTGATAAGGGGCCTCCAGATCCTAGGGTCTCTGTCCATATCGCGCGGGTAAGTAACATGCCCTTTACCCACATGATGAGAGTGGTTTTCTCTCTCATCCACTGGACGCATGTCACCCATTGTATGGAATCGAGCGGGACTCGGCCGAATTCGCTTACTACTTGAGGGCCTTCCAATATCCTGTCGGTTTTAGCGTGGGGCCCGCATTTTGACGGAATCGACGATTTCTGTGCAATTCTATGCTTTTACCCGTGATCAAGTGCTTGGGGCTTTCCTTCACTGAGGGGGACGCTCTGCAGTACGCATATCAGAAACTACCTCCGTTTCTGGATCTGACTTCTCGTTTTGCCAGTTTGGGCCAGCACACGATTACCATGGACCAACGGTTTGTGCGCTTTGACCGAGGGTCCTCATTGCTCCGCACTGACCACAAATTGCCATTGTCTACAGGTTATTTCTAATAAGCTCGACATCCATAGCACTTTGAAACTTTTGTATGAGTTTTACAGAGTTTAGGAAACTATAAGAGTGTTTAAGGATCCAATTTGGATCATAGCCTTCCCATTGAAAAAGCTTTTGGACCACCAAAAGTTGGTTTTCAAGTATCAACTAAGTGAGGGTATAGTTGTTTCACTTGTCCAATCTCTAAACATTTTGCACTGCTTGGCTTTGAACCCTTGAGTCCAATCCTGAGGTACTCAACATCTCCACTGCGCGTCGTCCTCACCTTCCTGTCAAGAACTGTATCTTCCTGCAATTCATTGAGATATTCAAGTAACAGATCATCAATAGAAGGAATTTGACTCTGCTCTTCGGGATCTTCAATTAATGAAGGTTCAAATAGTCTCAAACTGTCTACATTAACTACTGAGTAGATGTGCATGTAAGCTGGTAAATCAAGATGAAAAACATTCTCACCGATTTTCTCAAGTATCTTGAAAGGTCCATACCTTATTGACTTTAGCTTTTTACCTTCACCTTGCATTTTGTTTTTGCTGATATACAACCAAACTTGATCACCAACTTGGAAACTATGCTCCATCCGATGATTGTCATGCCTTGCCTTGTATTTGGCTTGTCTCTTTTCCAGCTGTTCCTGTACTGCTTGGTGAATCTCTTGGATTTGTTCAATGAACTTGGTTGCCTTGTCCACATCACTGTGTCCATCAATTGCTATGTCTTCACCAAAGACAAAATTCAAGGGATACCTTGGTGTGAAACCAAAGCAAGTCTCGAAAGGAGATCTCTATGTAGAAGAATGTTTTGCTCGGTTATAACATGCTGCACATAACACAAATGTTCATCCCAAAGTTTGGGATTCTTGCTACAATAGCCTCTGAGCAACTGGATCACTGTCCTGTTGACCACTTCTGTCTGGCCATCTGTTTGTGGATGAAAGGTTGTGCTTTTCTTTAGTTTGGTGTCCATCATCTCCCACATACTTGACCAAAACTTCCCAACAAATCAGGTGTCTCGATCAAATACAATGGAAGTGGGTAATCTGAAATGAACCCATACATGCTGAAAGAACAACTTTGCAGTTTTTTTCAGCTGTAACTTGTTTATTACAAGGTATCAAAATACACATTTTGCTGAACCTATCCACAACAACATATAAATAGTCATGACCTTTCCTAAATTTAGGCAGTCCTCCAACAAAGTCCATGGAAACACTTTGCTAAGGATGAGAAGGAACTGGCAGTGGAGTGTACAAGCCCAACTTTCTATTGCTGGGCTTGCTTTTAGCACACATGGTACACCCTATTACATATCTAGAAACTGTCTCATTCTTTTTTGGCTAATAACAAAATATTTGCAGCTGTGCAACTATTTTACTTACACCAAAGCGACTTGATATTAGAGAAGTGTGTGCTTCCCGAATTATCTTTACTCTTTCAGTTTGTGGAATGCATAGCTTTTGACAATGATGCAAGAGTTGGTCCTTAATGTGATAATCCAATTCTTTTACTCACTTTCCTTGACTTAAAGTTGCATATACATATCTAAAATCTATATCTTGAGCATATTGTTTAGTGTATCTCTCATGCAGTACTGAATTATGCTTAGGTATAGTGGATGCATTTATAATAGTTCTAGATAACATATCTGCAACTTTATTGTGTATGCCCCTTTTATATCTGATGACTAAATGAAACTGTTGTAGAAAACCCATCCATCTATAGTGTCTTGATTGCTGCAACTTAGTTTGGGAGTGTAGATATTGAAGTGGTTGATGATCAGTATATATAACTATCTCTTTGCCCATTAAGTAATGTTTCCACTTTTTCACACTCTGTACTAATGCATACAATTCTTTATCATATGTGGGATAGTTAACTATTGCAGAATTAAATGTCTCAGAATGATAACATATGGGTTTACTGTGTTGTATCAACACTGCTCCCATGGCATAGTCAATGGCATCCGTTTGGATCTCAAACGGTCTTTGAAGATCAGGCAGTGCTAGTACTGGTGTTATACTAATCTTTTCTTTCAAGGTGTCCAAGGCTTTCTGTTATTTGCTTCCCCATTGAAACACCTTGTTCAATCTTGTTAAGGCATGTAAGGGAGCTACAATTAAGGAAAAGTTAGAAATGAACTTTCTCCAATATTGTGCTACTCCTAAGAAGCTTCTAACTTCTGTAGCAGATTTGGGTTTAGGCTAGTTTACAATGACTGCCACCTTAGAGGGATCTATCTTCAATTCACCACCCCCTACTATATGTCCCAAATAATTCAAAGATTTTTTGCCAAATTTGCATTTTGAGACTTTAACATAAAGTTTTTCTCTTTTCAAAACAT
Organism: Pinus taeda; assembly: GCA_000404065.3. Classification (NCBI taxonomy): domain Eukaryota; kingdom Viridiplantae; phylum Streptophyta; class Pinopsida; order Pinales; family Pinaceae; genus Pinus; species Pinus taeda. The sequence goes on from APFE030527874.1 coordinate 6,216, forward strand.
CTAATGTCTGCTTGACATGCTTTAATTGTTCTTCCCACGTTTTGCTAAATATAAGAATGTCATCCAGATATACAATAACAAAATCATCAAGAAAAGGTTTGAGTGCATCATTCATTATTCTCATGAAAGTAGTAGGAGCATTAGTTAAGCCAAAAGGCATAACCAGCCACTCATACAATCCCTACTTTGTTTTGAAAGCAGTCTTCCATGCATCTTGTTCTGCAACTTGGAAAAATATATAGCTTCCTTTAACTGATCTAATAGATCATCTATGCAAGGAAGGGGATAACAATTTTTTATTGTTATCTTATTCAGTGCTCGGTAATCAATGCACATTCTCCACGAGCCATCTTTCTTCTTCACCAAAACGATTGGAGACCCACATGGTGATGTGCAAAGTTTGATGAACCCCTTCTCGAGCAACTCCTGCACCTGCTTCTTGATTTCTGTATTCTCTAAATTGGACAACCTGCACATTCTGATGTTAGGCAATGGAGCATCTTGCTGCAAATTAATATCATGCACTATTTCCTTTTGGGTGGCAGACCTTTAGGTTCTTGAAACAAGATATCATATGCTGAAACAACTTTTTCTAAATCAGATTGCTGTTTAGCATCATAGCCCTCAAATACATTGGTTTTATCAGGTTTCTTTTCCTTTACAACCATTAGTAAAAATTGTTTGCATGAATTTACAATTCATTTCATCTACCCTGAGTTTATGAGAGTGTAATTATTCTTGAGCTTATGAGCTCTTACAATATATTCGATTCCACCTTTAACAAGTATATACTTGTTCTCAGCTCTATAGAAAATAGCTTTTCTATCATACAAGTAAGGACTTCCTAAAACAATTCCACATATATCCAAAGGAACTATATCTAACTCAACCTCATCTACAAATGCTGACCCAAAAGAAAACTTAAGTTTACATTGTCTAGTCACTTGTAGTTGTGCTTTATCACTTAACCAACCTAATGGGTATGGTTTCTTGTGAGGTGTAGTCAGTGAACCCAACTTCTTTACAATTTCTTTAGAAATTAAATTTACTTGGGAGCCACTATCAAACAAAGTATCAATCTTTTGATGCTTGGAAATAACTCGAATATGGAAAAGCTCATGTTTTTTTCTCTCATTTTCTTCATTATTAGTGGATTGTGCAGAATTACTAGTAGATGCTTCAGAATTTTTACCTTTTATACCCGTGGTTGCAATGGTTGTTTCATCTCCTAAGTCTGACCCCAAATCTTTCTGAATAGCTGCAGCAGTCTTCTTCTTCTTCTTGCCCTCAAACTTCTTAGGTCTCAGCTCCGAATGCAGGATTCAATAGTGCTCATCATCATACCCATCCATCTTACAGTGAGTGCATGAAGACTTGCTTTTCTGTGCAGTGTTGGCCTTCCTCTCTTTCCATTTCTGTTTCCTTTTCTCCTTATTCTTGCTTGCAATGGGCTTGGATGATCCTCCAACTTCTGGGTTCCCATTCTTCCCTCTAGGTTCTAGATGCGTAGCTTGAACAGATACCTCATCTATACTAGTGGGATTAAACATGAGGATAGTGTGCCTCATGTAGTTATGTAGACCACCTATGTACTTCAATAGAGTCTAATGAAATTCCTAGAATCAAAGCTCTTTTCCTAAATTCTCGGGTGTAACCTTGTACACTTTTCCCTTTCTATTGGCGAAGAGTTTGCGAGCTCATCATAGCTTGCTGCATGTAAGCTAGTGGATAGAACTGATTTTTGATTGCAGAAACAAATTCACTCCAGACAGAAAGAATATTACCATGTTTCTTCATGTCAGCTTGTGTCCTGCCTTCCCACCATACCAAGGCAGTGCCTCCGAGGCGTAGGTTGGCCAGCTGAATCTTACTCTTGTCTGAGTCGATACTCTGTACTCTGCAATAAACATCAATTTGTATGATCCAATTATCCAGCTTCTCTGCATTCAACTCTCCATCATATATTGGTAAATCAAATTTAACATCTAATTTAATCAAATATGTCTTCTTTTTATGTTCAGGGCTATTAGGAGGTGTGAGAAAATTTTCTTCTTTCCTTTTTCCTTTTGAGTGGTCATGGAGGAGAGATTCTTCTTCTCCTTTTTCTTTGGAGCATGATGAATCTTCATCTTTAGCTTTCTTAAATTCCTTGTACATTTCCTATACCATGGGCCTCATGCCTAGGAAACTATCTATGAATTGGGGGTCTAGTCCCAAGGGACTTTCTTCTGACATTTTCTTGTTAGGACAAACTCTTCCAATTTCCGAGTTATTTTCGACCAACTTGCCTTCTACTAATTTAAGCTTTGATCTAGTTAGCATTCAACAAAAAAATCTAGCACAAGCTTGTCTAACCTTAACAACCTAGGAGCTCTGATACCACTTGATCTGAAATCACTCGTGAATGATCTCAGTTAATTAAAGAAGGTATTACAGAATCAAGTGCTAGGGTGTGCCTATGTTATCTTATGCAATAGATTGATAAGATTGTGAAATACACAGACACTGAAATAGTAAGAGAACACAGTAAGAAAACACATAAACACAACAAATTTAATGAGTTCACCCAATCCACCTAGGCTACGTCTCTTGGTCCAGCCTTCAATGGTGGCCTTTCTATTGCGTCTTAAAAAGAAGAGTTTTACAACAGTGAGCTCAAATTGAGTCTCACTTAACAGATAATGATCAATAGGACTGTACTTGGATTCCCCAAGTCTCTAGAGTACATAGGCTCCCCTTACTGAATCAAAACCTCAATTGGTCTCAATGGTATGAGTCAAATTTGGTACTAAATACCTGACAGATATACACAGAGGAGTTGCTTGAACCTCTCAAGCCTTCTCTGGAGTTCACAGGCTCTCATACTCCCTCTGTCTCTATCTGCTCAATGTTGCATTTGCTCTGTGGGTCAGCTCGGCTTCTTTATTCTCTACAATTTTTGCTTCTCCCTCTCTTTGCTCTCTTTTCCTGCTTCTTTCTCCTCTCTGCTTTCTCTGTCTGTTCGTGGCTTAAAGCCAATCTTCTCCCTGACTATTCGTTTCTGCTTCCCGGCTCTCTGGATCTCCTACCTCTGTCCGCTGGAATTCCCCTACTCTGTGTCATCATCACTGTAATGCTTCACAGAGAGGTGGCCACCTGTTTCCCTTGTGAACTGAGTGTCAGTTCTCTTTGAACAGTCGTTATTTACGTTGCTCCAAGATCGCCTATGAAACTGCTCCCTTTTCCAGCTCATCGCTCATGCCGCATCTTAAATCTTATCCGCCTCAGCCTATTTCCCTGTCGAATCCAGTCATCCATCGGGTTGCTTCTCTGCCATTGATCCAGGGCCTCTAGATCCTACGGTCTCTGTCCATATCGCGCGGGTAAGTAACATGCCCTTTACCCGCATGATGAGAGTGGTTTTCTCTCTCATCCGCTGGACGCGTGTCACCCGTTGTATGGAATCGAGCAGGACTGGGCCGAATCCGCTTGTCGCTTTAGGGCCTTCAGATATCTTGTCGGTTTTAGTGCAGGGCCTGCCTTTTGTCGAAATTGGCGATTTCCATGCGGTTTTATGCTTTTCCCTGTGACCAAGCACTTGGGGCTTTCCTTCACTGAGGGGGATGCCCTGTCGTGTATCAAAAACTACCTCTGTTTCTGGATCTGACTTCCCATTTTGTCAGTTTGTGCCAACACATGGTTACCATGGGCCAACGGTCTGCGCGCTTTTACCGACGGTCCTCGTTGCTCCATGCTGACAACAAATTGCCATTGTCTAGAGGTTATTTCTGATAAGCTCGACATCCATAGCACTTTGAAACTTTGGTATGAATTTTACAAAGTTCAAGAAACTATAAGAGTGTTTAAGGATCCAATTTGGATCATTAAAGAAATAAAATATCATCATGCTCAAAAGTATAACCTACATGGGGGTTCCCAAACCTCAACATGCAAACAGAGGACAAGAAGGGCTTATCGACAATAAAATTCAAAATTTAATCTAGTACCTGAATGTAAATTTTATTTTGTTAACAAGTTACTAGAAAATTTATACATTACTAAATAATTTTGAATTGTTCCAGCAAGAGAGGCTATCCAACCTTGATCCAAGGAATCAGCAAAGCGCTGAAAATTCAAAGTGTCCAAAAGTGCTTGAAACCTATACCAGTGCATAGATCTGGACAACTTGAATCCAATGCAATTTTAATCGCTCAAAATTGATATCATATGCTCTCGATATCACGTTCTGACCATTTTCCCAAATAGGTAAAAAATTACATATGGGTTTCAGGTATGCTAACTGTGCAATCTCATTGCTGACAAGGCAGGGTAACAAGGCAGGCTTGATGGATTTTTAGGACCAATGGAATCTCGCCAAGTGTCCTCATCTTATTAATTCAAATTTTATATTATTATTTTTATGGGTTGACTGGGTTATTTGAGGTCCAATGGTTGCAGGCCACGTGGCCTAATGGATCGCTGCCATGTGGCCTTAAGGTGGCATTAAAAAAAAATGGGCGAAGTGTTGGGTCCCTATAATACTAGTGATTACCCCATTAATATTGTAGTTATACCCCTTATTAATATTGTTGTGCCTCTATTATCCCCATATTGTTATTACTGTGCCTCATAGAATCCCTCTATTGTTATTTTTGTGGCTTTATATTATTATTGTTAGGTCGGCTGGGTTATATTGTGACTCCTTAGACTCCTATATATAGAAAGGAGGTTTTGTCATTTGAATCATCCAAGAATTGTTCATTTATGTAATGTAAAGGAGGTTGCCCCCTCGAAGAGGCTAAATTCTAAGGCGTTGATCTATCTTTTCTATCTTTTTCTTGAGCTAGTTTCATAACATTTGGTATCAGAGCTTTGGATTCTAGGGTTTCACTGCTCCAAATAGGTCATCGTGGCATGTTCGCTATAACTTTTTTTCTGCGATGTTTCAGAAGTTGAAAAAAAACCCATTTGAGAAGACATCGCGCTAAATCACGGGTCCGAATTTTAGATATTTTTGCGCTATATTTGCAGAGATATGATCTGAGGAAGTTGGGCTTTTCGCAGACTCCTGAATTACATTCCAAACAGGTGACCTAGGGAAAATTCTCATAACTTTTTCTCTGAGCATTGGATTGAAATTTCGTAAGAAGGTGCAGAAAGAGGACAGACTGTAGTTTCTTCTATATATTTTTCAAAGCTAAAGGTTGAAACAGTGACTCGTGGCACGTCATACAAGTTCGCTCTACTGAACTAGTCTATAATGAGGTCACTGTGGGAAATTTCGCATAACTCTTCCTTGGAGAATACAATTTGGATCAGACTGGTCGCATTGGAAAGGGGACATAGAGGGCTACCACAAATTGCAATTTCAGAACTGGATGATCCGAAATTACAGAGATACATCAGATTCAATATCAGGCTCCTACAAAGTGAGAAAATGTGTGTAGTTTTTTTTAAATTTTTGCATAAGATTGGTTTGAAAAATTAGTTTGAAGGAATTCAAAGGGAATATTAAAGCATTATTATTGGTAATTGATTCCCCGAGGAAAGAAAATGCAAACACCTAGTAGGAAAACTAAAAGCTCTAGCATGACCCATGAAGAAGAGGAAGAAATGCAACATGATATATCAAAATTACGAGACCAAGTGCAACAATTGTCACTTGCACAAAAAGGAACAGAATCTAAGATGGATGGTTTAAAGAAAGATGT
>APFE030527891.1:3315-17056 GCA_000404065.3 Pinus taeda
TTGATTGTGCAAATCCTCATGCACAACTATAGTCACAACTGATAGCAATCTAATCCTCTAACACTTGTCCCTGTTGAACTGAACATGCACTGACATGCAACTGAGTTAACTGATGCATTCTTTAGTTGCATTATGAGTTAATAATTAGTTTAACAACTCATGATTAGTCTATTTGCAGTTAGACTAATTACAACTAGTTTAACCAAGTCAAACTGAACACAACTCCATCAACTCCACAATCAACTCCACCGAACTCAACTGATTGAGTTCTAACTAAAGTCATGCATGCAACAACTCAACTGACCCACAAAGAAAACGTATTTCCTTCTGACAGCTCCATGTGCCACATCTGTAGCTCAAACTGAAGTGCTCCAAGAGAATAAGATAAAGTTTATAGTCTAAATATTATTATAAGCTAATAATATTTGACTGCCCTATAATTAGATTTGACAGTGTCACCGCTATTGTATAAAAATAGAAGTCCATCTATTTTTTCCAACTTGATCAATCATCCATAAACAGCATCATGCAACTCATAGACATGATCCATATGTCTAAAAATAGGCATAGTCTAAAAATAGACTTTGCGCCATAATTTGCCTGCGGGCCCACTTAGTGAAGGCGACTCTTTTCACTAAGCTCCATCATCTTGTTAAAATATCAACAAATAGTTACTTTTTCCTTGGAAAATGCATCCCTAGCAAACCCCCAAGCACTTCCCCTCATTTCAAGGATGCTACCTAGTCTAAAGTGATCACTTATACTATTGTGTTGATATAGCAAGGAAATAAAGTAAGGCTCACATTCACAAAGGCGGCCATCGTAGGGACTTGACCTTAATAGCTCCTACTTTCTATTCACAACTCTCAACTACTTGATCTATCCCATCAGGATAATGCAAATAATGATGTGTGACCATATTTTTTTATTTTTCTAATAAAGTGTTGATTCTTTTTTTTTTGTCAAAATAGAAGATGCATTTTTTTTCGAACGGTGTGTGTTGTAATGCTTTATGAAACAATTAGTTGGTTACGTGAAGTTATTTTTTTTGCATGGCTAGGTATGTGTTGCATTGGATGATAAAATATTAGAAACAACTAAATAGTCAAACATATAATATATTCTTGCAATAGAATATGGTCCTAAAAAAGTTTGGGTCGATCATATAAGAAATGTTTATGGTCCATCTATCCCTCTATTTAAGGAAATGGATTTTTATAATACCTTAGGTTGACCACTTGTGTGTATTGTATATATCATGTTTATGCTAGGGAGTTATATAGTGTTTTCTGGATTGAATATCAATGTATATATGTGCTTTAGACTAGTGTTCATATATTTATACATTTTGAGGCCATACCGCCTATGCGATTTTAGGTCAATGATCCTATGTCCTAAAAGGCCATAGAGCCTAGACATGTAAATATTTAATCAGGTGCATATTAATAAAATATACCACTACTACAAACCAAGTCAGACAAGAGAGTATGGGAGGATAGGAATCCACAAGTGGGAAAGGGGGATAAGGGTTAGTCATGGGGAAAAATAATCGTAGGGGGATAAGACATTATTCATTTATGCCTAAACATGTCTTTACACTAAGTCTATAAAGTGAATTCATGAAGTGCCATTTGTTAGAAGGGGTACATTCACATAAAAAGGGAACTTTTAGTGTTATTCCATTCATTTTGATCATTCCATTCCATCGTTCTAACTAATACTAGTTAAACAAATTCTAGAGTAGGAAGAGAGGGGAAACCCTATGATTTTGTTACCCTATTGATCCTAGGTGGATTTGGGGTATGGGGAAAGATTTCCCTAGTTAGGGAAATTGGAATTCCTGGAAGCCACAAGACTTTAAGACTCCCTAGTTGGATTAATTTGGCAGCCCTACAAGGGTAGTATCATAGCCTAATGGAATGCTCGTGCAGAGAAGGAGGTGCACTACCTTGGGTTGTGTACATTGATGGGGATGAGAGACTGCAGGTTGGAGGATACTAGACCTATGATAAATTAGTTTTTTCTATGGACCTAATTTGGATTTAGATATCCTTTTTCAATGGTAGATCCATAGCCCCAGCTCAGGAGTAAGCCACTACTAAGATATTAAGCAATACAATCTATAGTTGGGTGAAACATATGAGGTCTACAGCGATTTGGTGCTTCATATGAAAATATAAGTAGCTATAATTACAATTATGTGTTTTTTCATTGTGTTATTAGATGTATTTAGACATGTTTTTCATGGTTAATGAGTTCAATTATGACAATAAAGATTTTATGGATATGTATATGTATGCATTGCAAAGTATTATGAACTAGTCATGTATGAGAAAGTATATAAATAGTGCTTTGATTATATTTAGAGGCTATTGGGAATTTCTGCGTATGGTATCCATTGTGTAAGAATTTAATTTAAAGAAACAATTTAGAGCATGGGATTGAAGGGATAGTAATATGCCTTGTTACCACTCAAACTAGTAAGGGTTCTAAAAGGGGATCCTTGAAGGGCTACTACTAGGCTAAGAGCAACAATGGAGCAATATCCCACTATCACTTCAGTGAAGGCTCCCTGCTCTTTACGGACTTTCACCAATGGGAGGTGATCGTTGTGATGAGGATCACTAAATGGATAGACCAATGATAGGGTGATGGGTAGTCCTAGAAGCCTTTTCACAAGAGGGGCTCAAATATGTGACTTGCTTGCTTTGGATGCAAGGTTTAAAACTCTCAAGGAAGGGATTGAGGGGAATTTCAAGGTTTAGGTTTAGGATATGTATCTTATAATGGAGGTTCCTAGGCCTTGGAATTCATGTTAAAGCTTGGATTCCCGATGATCCTTGAATAATCACCCTTAATAGTGTATGGAACTACATGGGACCAAGTGTACCCCTGGGGTAGGTCAAGGGGGTAAGGTTTAGTAACCAATGATACACTTAACCTATTCCAGAGGGGGAAAGGGACCAAAGAAATAATTTTTAATGCAAGACAATGTGAGGGCCCCAATGAGACTTCTAGCTTAGGGAAACTAAGGGAAAGATTCAATCTCGAGGCTAGGGCTTGAGATATCTCAAAATCACATTGTCATAATTTCTTCAAAATTGGAGGGCACCTAGGATACACATCAGCATTGGAGGGGCCAAGAGATCAAACCTTTTTTGTAGGTGGTTTGCAAGATAAATGATGCCCTAGGAGACCTAATATGTTAGGCCTAGAAAAGGAGAGGGAGTTGGATGAGAAGGGATTAAGATGATCAACTTTGGGTGGACTAGTGCCTAATCCTTTGGGAACAAATGGAGTCAGGTAGAATTATGACTATGGACATTTGAAAATTTCTAGGTCAAGGAGGCCTTAAAGAAAACTTCACTTGGCACTAAGGAAATAGTAAAAACAAATTCAAAGACTTTAATTTATACTTCATTTTGCAAGATAAATGGCTTATCAAGATTAATTTTAGTAATGAAACATCCCTAGGAACATCCATTCATTAAACATAGCCCACACATAAAGAATTCACTATCCAAAAACAAAATTTCCACAACTCGGCATAAGAGATGCAGCAAATAAGCCCTAATATAGCGAAATCCCAACAACAATGTATGTGAAAATATTATAAAGAAAGAATAGAATTAAAATGTACTTACATGTATAATATATCCAACTATCCAAAAACTTTCCATCAAGAAGCTCTAAGACATGAAAATTATCTAAACATCAAAATTCATTCCATGCTCCAAAAATTCATCCTCCAAGAAGGATAGTGAAAATCTCTGAAGAGATACAAGTTCCAAATCCAATTGATGATTCTAAAATGAATTCACATCACTTGCATGTATACACTTCTAATGAGTTATATTTAGATAATTAGGCCTACATTAGCTCCTAGAATAAAATAGTGCGCAAAATAACTAACTTTTGGTGACAAGCCGACCAAACTAGCTCATAATCAATAGAATAAGCCTATCAAGAGGTAGAATGATCAATAATACATGTATTTGTGCCTTATAAGAAGCTTAATAAAGTCCATAAGTGCCACAATGATGAACATGACTCCTAAAAGTAGTGGACAAGGGGTTCACCCCTTGTTCTCCAAATAATAAACATGTGGTGCTCCCAATGGCTGTGAGGTCATACAAGTAACCTCATGGGTCTCCAAGTAGGTCGAATATGTTTGTAGACCATCAGTAAGGGCTCAAATGTTGTTGTAAGTGATGCCACATCATCATACAAGTACTGTTTCATATTCCAAGTGCATGGTACAACTATAGGGCCAATTGGGTAGGGTGAACCAGGTGAATATTCCTCGTCCAATATTGAATCTCGAGCAATCTATGAATATATATGGGGATCCATGGAGTGTTGTATAATAGTGTGGAGGCCCATAGCTCTCAACACACGCCCTACATGTACCAATGTAGCCCTCTAGAGGGTTATGACCTCATATAGGGAGACCAAACCCAAAATGGAGACCATCTACAATCTTGTGTAAGATCCAATGCATCCCCTAGCCTTCCAGTACAACAAGTCATCAAAGAAAATCGAGTTAGATAGCTTACAAAAAATGGACAACAAGTGGGTACTTCATAATGGCATGCCCTTCCATAGTGGGATTTGGCATGTGTTAATGTCTCCAAGCTATAAATGGGGTTAACCGAGTATCCTATTAGGTTGTTACTACCTTTAAAGGGGATAGTATTTCCAAGGTGCATCCTTCAAAGGGTAGTGGCATGTGATAAAGAGATGAATGGAGTAGGGAATGAAAGGGGCAGCCCTGGGCCACATGCTGGGGTACAAGGGTAGTTAATAAAAGCGAAGACCACACTTGGGTATATAATATATAGGAGGGACCAATCGTGGTGCATGAGGTGTCCCGACCTTCATTTTTCCACCCTTATTTATATGCATTTTTCCTTTTATGATTTTTCTTTGATTAACTTGTTAGAACCTAAATCCGCCTTAGGCTGAAAGAAAGCAACATTCAGGGTAACCACAAACCACACTCAGTCTGGTAGCTAGCCCTACCAGAACAAGAGAGGGCTCTCTTCGAGTCACACTTAGTGAATAGATAAACGAAAAGGCCTGATATGACTTACAATGAACTATTTATCTTAGTCTAGTAAGTGAATATGAATACAAGAAGTAATTTTTATGAATGACTGTGTTTCTGGGATGGTATGGGACCAATGGACCTCAATGAACAGAGAACTTAATACAAAGGCACAGATTACTTCGTGAGGAAAGATAGGCGGAAAGCCTAGAAATTTAGTTTAAGATAGTGCGGAATCGAGAGATTGATTGAGAGGGTGAAAAGGGCATGGACAACATGAATCCTTTTCAACAGAAGAATGAACACTGAACATGAAATTTTCCCACAGGCAGAGCAATAAAATTGAATTATACCTTAGCTAACTTAGAAAATTTCAATGGAAATGAATATGAAATGAGCTATGAAACTGTTGATGCCCCGAAAATCGTTGTATCAACATTGGGGGATAACCAACCGGTCCGGACCTTAATACAACTCCTTTTCTGTTTGGGATGGTGGCTCCGACTGGATATAATGGGACCAATTTCCCAATAATGAATAAAAGGGGTGGATGAACGATTGGTTATCTAATCTAATGATAGGTGAATAACTTAATCTATCAGCAAAAATAAAAGAACTATTGCTAATCCCGGGAACTGTTATTATTTGGAAATGTAGCGTTTGATGATCTTTGTCTATTGACAGGCATATAGATGACTCTATCAAATAAACATAGATATTTATTCATTCAAAGATTACTTTATTTAAATAGTTAAAAAAAGTGATTAACACAATATTGCTACACTTATCATTTATATCATCGATACATACATGATTAGAAGAAAAGCACACTGTAAACATCCAATAGTGGAAGGAATAAAGAATGTTGTTAAAACACATATATATATCCGATAATAGCAAGAGCGATCAAATGACAATTCATATAAAAAGAATGAGTTCAGACATAGATAATAGTACCATATGAGCTGCTTATCACTCCCAATATCAATCGCTATTTGAAATTCTTCTTCCAACGCAGAAATACTTTCAAACAAAGATAGTAGTGCACATTCGCATAAAAGCTTCTTTGTCAAAATCAAAATGATTGGTCCAGTTTTATAAAAGAATATCCCTGAAGTACAATAGTGCAACTTCAGGTTTTAAGTCCTATACAAAACTTTACGACCCTTTCTAAATACATGAAAGGGTCTATAAATACTAAATTAAGCTAACTACCTATGAAACTGAAATCCTACTTAATTGGTATCAATTGATTTTGAATATCTCCTTCACAGCAATCTGGCAGTCGGCGCCATGAATCATCATTTAGGTTGTTTGCCTTTAAACCTGAGCTGACATATCGCAAGCTTTGGCTCCACTTCGGGTGGTCTTTTGAGGCGAGAATTGAGTTGGGCGGCATAGGTGGCATCCTGAATATCGGGAATGATATATCCGATTGCATCTGTAAGGCATTTGAGGGCGGCTCTCTGGCTATGCGGTTTGACTAAAAAGAACCAATAGGTGTCCCATGTCAAACTGTTAATTCCTGCGATTAATCTTCCATTTTTCTCTAGTTCCGGATAACATGACTGCTCCAATGTTCTAGCTGTTGTCAATTTACCTGGAGTACATTGAGAGATCATGTTAGACAAGTAAAGAGTATTATTAACCAATTCAACCAAATTACTAGTGGTTGATTTGCATCTTGAAATTGCTCTCTCTTCTTTCATTAACTGGGACTGCCATTCTATAAATAATATCTCTTTATGCGATTCTAAAATCTTTGGTAAATTAGCCGCCTGTCCTTGATCGATATCTTTCCATTCAAGAAAATTGGTTAATGTTTCATCGGCTTGATCCAAGTATGTTCTAGCTTTTTCTGATTTCTCACTTATTGATGTCGTTAAATCGCATAATGGTTCCGCCTGGGCGATTTGTTGACATAAAAGCTTTATCTGAGTTATCAATGCCTTGTTTATCTGTAATGCCTCTACTCTGAATTCATCTATCTATGGAAGTTTCTTTGTTTTCTCTAGCTGGGCTAATAGTTGAGCAATTTGCTCATCTTTTGACTTCAACATTTGTTCATTCGCTACTTCTAGTTGTGCCAATGCCTCAGACAGCTCTTTCTGCTTTTGAACTGCGCTGTCATCAATCCTCTGTTTCTCTTATTGCAAATTTTTAGTCAATTGATTATTTAGTTGTTGTTGTATTACCAATTGTCGTTCTGCCTGCTCTACCTTTTGTTGTGCTTCTGATAGTTGTGCTTGCAGTGAAAAGATATCCTGGTCTTTTGTTTTCAATAAAATGCGTACCTCTGATGCCTTGTCTATTGTTGCTGCCGAATAGGCTCCAGCATATTGTGATAGTTTTGTTAGATCATCAGAGGGGTCAAATTCCTCTTTCCAAAGCACATTGCCCGTCACTGTTTGTTCTGGGAATAGGGAAGGTTGATCAGTCCTTCTCCTCTTCCTCTGTCGTTTTACCACAACTTTGTGTCTTGGGCTATAGAAGACATCTAAGGGAGGAATTTCTTCTATTTGCAAAATAACCTGATCGAAAGGATCCTTTGGGATTATCTCTACTTCTTTCGAACTGGGTAGGCTATTGGTTTCACCTGGAACCTGTTTTGAAGTTGTCTCCTGTGTATCAGCCTCTTTTGATGTCTCGACATCTTTAGAGCACTCAAGATTACTGATAATTGAGTTGTATTTCTGCCATTCCTGGAGCAATTTCAGCTCAATTTGAGTATCTACATTCACATTTATGTTGCTCTGTTCCTGCTCTTTCGTCTAGGTTTCCTCTTGTCTTTTCATATGCACTTCTTCTAGTTCCTTTGATGTAACCAGAGGTTCCTTAGTAAGTCGCTGTTCAGGCTCACTCGATTCTGTTGTTGGGGTTTTTGCTAACAGATCTATAGGTAGAGTTTGCAACCTCTGTTCTCTAAGTCTGTTAAATTCAACTAATTTGTCATCTTTGTATTCGATTCTAGCCAGCGATTTAACTTGGAACATTGACTCGGCTAATGAGAACAGGTCATCAAACTTATCTTCTTTATGCTCAAACTTGGTCAATTTGGCATGTTCAAGTGCGTTATAGGTGACTTTGCGTGGATCAAATCGCCTACTAGGGAGAGTTGCTAGAGTTAATAACTATTTTTTCAGATTCTTTCTCTGCATGTTTGAAATCATGTAAAGTGTAGATACCACATCTCAGGGGAAAATAGGGCCAGACCTGCTTCTTATTTTTCTTTAGAGTTTGTGTAACTCCTTCAGAGATAATCTAATAGGCTATCTCCCTAGACAACAGTTTATCAGGTACGTACAAAGGAAGAACATGAGGTTTGGCTTGACTGCCAAAAATTCTTATATAAGTAAATTTTTCCTCTCTGAACCAACTTCCTATTGATGTCAAATCAATCCATGCTTGGTAGGAAATCTTAGGGGTGGGTTTATTAAAGATAGAATAATGAATGGGTAACATAAAGCCGTTGCAGATTTGGTATAAATGGTGCTTGTAGTAAGTTTTCCACAACTTCTGATGGTATATGTGAATGGGCGTGGGGTCTTGCAAAGTCCACCTCCATCCGAGCACAGGAAATTCAGATTTAAAACAAAAGATGTCTAGTATATAAGCACTGTAGTAGAATGGGGGAATAAGCCTTTCAGTGACGCAGGATTTGCTTCTAAAATCAAGAACTGCGGTTGCTAGCTTATTAGACAGTATAGTTGCCCAATCCATTATTTCACCATTACATGCCGCTTCCATCAAGGGAACCATTTCTATAGTGAAATTAGCAGAATCGTGCAACCCCCACAACCTACACATCATTATCCCAGCATAACAATAAGGAGAGCATAGAGAATCAACTGAGTACTTACCCGAAGATTTATGCTTGTGTTTTGCCGGATTTTGCCTCCATTCCCGAATGGGTTTGGATTCAGTTTCGTTCTCATCTCGAAATTTCTCCAGAAATGCCAAGTTGTACTTCTTCTCTGGCACAGGAAAATGATACATTTGCCTCAAATCATCAGATTGAAATGAACCGAAGATTCTCCCATCTCTGGTGCTAAAGGTTCTGTCTGTGATTGGGATTTCCTCAATTGCCCATCTCACTACATCCATATATGGGAGAATTTGTTCCCGAGCTTCTATCCGATGAAGGAAAGAGTCAGCTAAGTCCTTTAGAGTAGCATCAGATTTTCGAGTGCTATCTGCTGAGGCTCGTACTGCTGTCATCTCTGGTTCTTCGGCTTCAATCAAATTATAGGTACTTTGCCAAGTAGTTTTGTCGAGTCCTAGACATGTAGTATCCGATATCAATCCTTTCTTTTTAGTTCCTAGATCAGTGATGAGTTGTCCTATGGTCAGCGAAGCGGAAGCAATTGCAGTTTTCTTAGACTTCTTCCCCATTCTGCTTGAATTCGTTACTTCGGAAGAGTTCTGCACAGGAGTGAAAATGAACGTAATACAGAAAATTGATAATGCAAACCGAATATGAGCGAGATATATTGATCAATGCATGATGAATGATTAACTTAAAGTGGCCACGGATTCCATCTATGAAAATATTTTTAGGCTTACTGTTTCATTAAATGGCCGTTAAAACCTGTCAATCCTTTAAATGCCCATCATATCGATTATTGGCTGAATGATTTGTTTAAGCGTGCCTTGGATGTTTTGGCAGTTGAGTGCAGATGAATGACTGTTTGGAAGATAAGGCTTTTAATACGAATTAATCATAATAACCCTGCTTCAATATTTCTTTGAAATTCACGCTTTTGGCTTTATCACAATCGGGCGTCGGGGAAATCTTAAATCGTTACATTGGTTCCATTTGGAATCCCCGATCGCCGATAGTGATATCGCATCGCATCAGGAGTATTAACTGGGCACTTTGAAAATCATGCATGGTAAATCCTTGATCGCCGATAGCGATATCGCATCGCATTGGATCGAAAGGAATTTTATTATGCCAACTTATTATTGCCGATATCCGATAGCCTATTGCGAATTGTCGCGTCGGAGAAAACCAATGGGTCTTTAAGTTATGCCTCCTTTGTCATTGTGATATGCGATCTTGCGATCGCTTTATTGCAATGATAAAATATTAATCATTTATATATATATGACCTTTAATTGGTTTATCAAAAAGGTTTTGTAATGTTTTTATTTTGTTTTTGGACCTTTTTGAGTAACACTAATTTGATACCAATTAAAATCAAAAGGGACCCATTTATCATTATAGTTTTGAGAATAATAATGATATGAAATGGGGGGTTGTTGTAGAGCACAACAATTGGCGATTCGCTAGAAGAAACATTTATCTCTGAAAAGTATGGAAATACTTAAACTTTTTCAAAATAGAAATTTCATCAAAGGGGAAAATTCTAATATAACTAGGTATATATGCATTCCGAATAAAATGAAACTATCTTTGCTAATTCCCTCTTTTGTTTAAAATTAGATACATTCTAAATTTTAAATTGTCCTCTATTGGTTGATAATGATAAAACAGAAAACCTTTCCAAATCAGCTTTTAGAATTAACTCCTTTGTCATAGGTAGAGCCTCTGCTGCCATCAAACATTCATAGTTTCGACAGGGATACCTTTTAACCATGTTATTGTCCATTGTCCCATTCATCTCAGAGTATGATTAACATAATGAATTCAAAACATGCTTTTCACATTTTGCATTTATTTTCTACTTTTCTGTTATTTTGTAAGATAAAAATCCATTGCCCTAGTTTGGTGGCCAGCTGAGTGACAATGCCATTCACTGGTAGTAATTTAACCGAACAAGTTGGCTCATGACGAGACCCCTTGTCTTATAATTAAAGCCATTACCCTGTTTTGGTATGCAGTATTGGTAATGTAGGTTAAACTATTTCCCTGTGATCATGGTAAGCAGGCTTGTAATAAGACCTCTTATCCTTTATATCCAATATTTTAGAATTACACTCCGAGTAATCACAAGCTTTGGTGAGTGGGATGGACAATTTTCTCCTTAAGAGTAAATGGATGACAAGGTAAGAGTTGAAGATGCTGAAATTGGATTAGTTCCTATTTTGATATTGATAACCTTCTTGTGACCAATTTGAAAACATAAAATGATTTACAATATTTCTAAACTTTGAGAAGCGTTCACAAAAATTGAAGTGTGGTTTCAGAATACAATTATATCTAATTTCCTAGAAATTATCGCTTTTGTTTAAGACTTCTATTATTTTAAAATTAAATATCAACACTACTTGTTTTGAGCAACTCTTAAGTACAACAAAGGTCAATGGAAGATACCCCACAACTTTATTTTCTAATGGTCCTACAAACTACAAAATTCTATTAAAAGGAGAAGGGGTTACCTCCTCAATTGAAGAATTTCTTTAAGATAAGGCCATTAACAGGGAGAGAATCTCTCAAACCTGATAAATCTTGTAATATGAAGGTCGAATGGCCTATCGTTTCACAGATCTGAAATGGCCCGAGCCACATCTTCTGAAACTTGGTGTGTTTCCCCTTATCTTCATGGGATTTGTCCCATTTCAGAACTAAATCACCGACTTGAAATTGTTTTGAACTGGATGAGACTAAATCAAAGGATGACTTAATGATTTTCTGATGCTTTGCATGAATAACCTTGGCTTTTTCTCTTTCCTCTTATAATTTTAGAATTTGGTCATGTCTAAGTTGTATAGAAGAAGAAGGGCTTTCTTCAATAAACTGAACTAGGGCTACAGAAGGAAGGACAAGATTTGTTGGTAGCACTGCTTCTTTTCCATACACAAGATTAAACGGGGAAGAACCTATGGAAGCCTTTTGCGTTATCCTATCAGCCCATAATGAAAATATTAAGGATTTGTGCCAATTTTTATGATTCTGTTCGATAGTTCACTTAATAATTTTAATCATATTTTTATTTGTAGATTCTTCTAAACCATTACCCTGGGGATAGTAATTAGCAGAATATTTCAGTTTAAATCCTTTTTTAATAGTGAAATCAAACATAGCATTGCCTGAGAAGTAAGATGCATTATCAAAAACAAGAGCATTTGGGATACCAAACCTGGTAATGATGAATTGGTCTATGAATTCAATAATTGCTTCAGAATTTGTTGTCTTTAAAGGAATTGCTTCAACCCACTTGGTAAAATAATTAGTAGCGATAAGGATATACTTATGCTGTTTGGAAGAATGTGGAGTAATTTCTCCAATGATGTACAATCCCCATTGCTCAAATGGTTGTTCAATGTTGACTGGTTGTAAAGGGAAAGTTGGTTTTCTTTGTCTTCCACTAGAAGTTTGACAATTCTGGCATTTCCTTACATATTCATGAGCATCTCTAAACAGAGTGGGCCAATAATATCAAGCATGGATGATTTTTTGAGCTGTTGTATCAGCTCCAAAGTGTCCTCCTGCCGGTCCATCATGTAATTCCTGCAAAACCTTTTGTGCTTCAGGTTTTCCTAGGCATCTTAATAAAATTGAATCATAGTTTTGCCTAAAAAGAACATCATCAATAATTGTAAATTTTTTTGCTTTCAATCTAATGGCCCTTTTGTTTTTGTAAGACAGGTTAGGAGGTGCATATCCATTTTTCAAATAAAAGATTAAGTCAGCATATTGTGATCCAGAGTCAGCGATACTTATTTGGTTGACCTCTTCGGTTTGATCTGTATCACATGATTCTTGAATGTTGGATGCTCCTGCCAACAACCTGCAAAAACCTTGGCCTCTAACAATCTTTGTTGGTTTAATTTCTAAGTAATATTCTTGAAGTGTTGTAACCCAGTTTGCCCTTTTTTCACCCAATTCCCTTTGGATTAATAGTTGTCTTACGGCAGGGAAAGGAAATATAACTTTTGTATGGGATTTTAAAAGGAAGGGTATGTAATGTTTGATAGCTTTATATACAACAAAGGCTTGTTTTTCTACTTTGGAGTAATTCAATTCAGCACCCTGAAGATTTGAATTATAGAATGAAATGGGTGCTTCCAAATTGTGATTGTTGGTCTGTGTGAGTACTGCTGCATAAGACAAATCGGATGCGATAGTATACAATGTGAAATGATTAGAAAAATTAGGAGTATTTAAAGTGGGGGCATTGATTACTGATTGTTTGATCAAATTAAACGCTTCCTTTTCTGTCGATCCCCATCTAAAGACTAAATTTTTCTTAATCATAGTTTGAAGTGGCAAAATGATTTGAGAAAAGTCTGGAACGAACATTTTAACAAAATTGATTTGGCCTAAAAATGACTGCATGGATTTTTTATTATGGGGGAAAGGGATTTCAGAGATTTCTTTGATCCTGTCCGGATCAATATAAATGCCATCTTTAGAAACAATAAAGCCTAAGAGCTTTCCTTGACCAAGAGTGAAGAAGGATTTTTTATGGTTAAGTGAAATACTGTATCTCTTGCAGCGTTGAAAGATTTGATTTAAATCATGCAAATGATTGGATCTCTCTTTAGAAAATACAGTAATATCGTCTAAATAAATGACTACTATTTTGTTAATCAACCCTTTAAAAGCTATATCCATCGCTCTTTGGAACCTGGATCCTGCATTAATAAGTCCGAAAGGCATTTTCTGATACGCATACGTTCCCATTTTGTTATGAATGTGGTTTTGAGTCAGTCATCAGGATGGACCAAAATTTGGTTATATCCTGAAAAACCGTCCAAAAAGGACATTAACTCAGAGCCTGCCACTGA
>APFE030527891.1:19609-64394 GCA_000404065.3 Pinus taeda
GAAGTCCCTTGGTGAACAATAATATGTAATGGTGAAGTGGGTGTTTGACTTCGCACTGGTGATGATGAGATGGAAGATGATGGAGAAAAGGTTTCACTACCAGAACCTTCAGTGTTCTTTTTAATCCTTTTCCTTTGGGGTAAAGGAAACTCAGGTGGTTCAATGCCGAGTTTTTCACTTTGAAGTCTGGTAAGATGATGAGGTAAGCATAATTGTGAAGTCTAACTACCTTGTGATACTTCAGATCTAGGAGGTGAAATCAAGAATCCTTGAAGTTTCTGGATGATAGACTGAACTTCAAGGGACTCCGGGCTTAAAAGTTCTGAAGTATAATGAGGTTGAGCAGTAGTAGTTGATCCTTCCTCTTCTCGTCTGGATACTGATATTTCAGAGTGCAAACGAGAGGTCCGAGGAGAGGCGGAGGGTGATTTACTCTGTGAATGGTCTTTAGGTTTTGACTTACTCGCCATTCATAGTGGAGGCCCTCCTTCTAGCACCAAAAATGTTGATGCCTCGAAAATCGTTATATCAACATTGGGGGATAACCACCTGGTCCAGACCTTAATACAACTCCTTTTCCATTTGGGATGGTGGCTCTGACAGGATATAATGGGACCAGTTTCCCAATAATGAATAAAAGGGGTGGATGAATGATTGCTTATCTAATATAATGATAGGCAAATAACTTAATCTATCAGCAAAAATAAAAGAACTACTGCTAATCCCGGGAACTATTATTCTTTGGAAATGTAGCGTTTGATGATATTTGTCTATTGACAGGCATATAGATGACTCTATCAAATAAACATAGATATTTATTCATTCAAAGATTACTTTATTTAAATAGTTAAACAAAGTGATTAACAAAATATTGCTACACTTATCATTTATATCATCGATACATACATGATTAGAAGAAAAGCACATTGTAAACATCCAATAGTGGAAGGAATAAAGAATGTTGTTAAAACACATATATATATATCCGATAATAGCAAGAGCGATCAAATGACAATTCATTTAAAAATAATGAGTTCAGACATATATAATAGTACCATATGAGCTGCTTATCACTCCCAATATCAATCGCTATTTGAAATTCTTCTTCCAACGCACAAATACTTTCAAACAAAGACAGTAGTGCACATTCGCATAAAAGCTTCTTTGTCAAAATCAGAATGATTGGTCCAGTTTTATAAAAGAATATCCCTGAAGTACAATAGTGCAACTTCAGGTTTTAAGTCCTATACAAAACTTTACGACCCTTTCTAAATACATGAAAGGGTCTATAAATACTAAATTAAGCTAACTACCTATGAAACTGAAATCCTACTTAATTGGAATCAATTGATTTTGAATATCTCCTTCACAGCAATCTAGCAGTCGGCGGCATGAATCATCATTTACACTGTTTGCCTTTAAACCTAAGCTGACATATCGCAAGCATTGGCTCCACTTCGGGTGGTCTGTTGAGGCGAGAATTGAGTTGGGCGGTATAGGTGGCATCCTGAATATCGGGAATGATATACCTGATTGCATATGTAAGGCATTTGAGGGCAACTCTCTGGTTGTGCAGTTTGACTAAAAAGAACCAATAGGTGTCCCATGTCAAACTGTTAATTCCTGCGATTAATCTTCCATTTTTCTCTAGTTCCGGATAACATTACTGCTCCAATGTTTTAGCTGCTGTCAATTTACCTGGAGTACATTGAGAGATCATGTTAGACAAGTAAAGAGTATTATTAACCAATTCAACCAAATTACTAGTGGTTGATTTGCATCTTGAAATGCTCTCTCTTCTTTCATTAACTGGGACTGCCATTCTATAAATAATATCTCTTTATGCGATTCTAAAATCTTTGGTAAATTAGCCGCCTGTCCCTGATCGGTATCTTGCCATTCAAGAAAATTGGTTAATGTTTCATCGGCTTGATCCAAGTATGTTCTAGTTTTTTCTGATTTCTCACTTATTGATGTCGTTAAATCGCATAATCGTTCCGCCTGGGCGATTTGTTGACATAAAAGCTTTATCTGAGTTATCAATGCCTTGTTTATCTGTAATGCCTCTACTCTGAATTCATCTATCTATGGAAGTTTCTTTGTTTTCTCTAGCTGGGCTGATAGTTGAGCAATCTGCTCATCTTTTGACTTCAACATTTGTTCATTCGCTGCTTCTAGTTGTGCCAATGCCTCAGAAAGCTCTTTCTGCTTTTGAACTGCGTTGTCATCAATCCTTTGTTTCTCTTCCTACAATTGTTTAGTCAATTGATTATTTATTTTTTGTTGTATTATCAATTGCCGTTCTGCCTGCTCCGCCTTTTTCTATGCTTCTGATAGTTGCACTTGCAGTGAAAAGATCTTCTGGTATTTTGTTTTCAATAAAATGCGTACCTCTGATGCCTTGTCTATTGTTGCTGCCGAATAGGATCCAGCATATTGTGATAGTTTTGTTAGATCATCAGAGGGGTCAAATTCCTCTTTCCAAAGCACATTTCCTGTCACTGTTTGTTCTGGGAATGGGGAAGGTTGATCAGTCGTTCTCCTCTTCCTCTGTCATTTTACCACAACTTTGTGTCTTGGGCTATAGAAGACATCTAAGGGAGGAATTTCTTCTATTTGCAAAATAACCTGATCGGAAGGATCCTTTGGGATTATCTCTACTTCTTTCGAACTGGGTAGCCCGTTGGTTTCACCTGGAACCTGTTTTGAAGTTGTCTCCTGTGTATCAGCCTCTTTTGATGTCTCGACATCTTTAGAGAACTCAAGATTACTGATAATTGAGTTGAATTGTTGCCATTCCTGGAGCAATTTCGGGTCAATTTGAGTATCTACATTCACATTTATGCTGCTTTGTTCCAACTCTTTCGTCTGGGTTTCCTCTTGTCTTTTCATATGCACTTCTTCCTGTTCCTTTGATGTAACCTGAGGTTCCTTAGTAAGTCGTTGTTCAGGGTCACTCGATTCTGTTGTTGGGGTTGTTGCTAACAGATCTAGAGGCAGAGTTTGCAACCTATGTTCTCTAAGTATGTTGAATTCAACTAATCCGTCATATTTGTATTCGATTCTAGTCAGCGATTTAACTTGGAACATTGACTTGGTTGATGAGAACAGGTCATCAAACTTATCTTCTTTATGTTCAAACTTGGTCAATTTGGCATGTTCAAGTGCATTATAGGTGACTTTGCGTGGATCAAATCGCCTACTAGGGAGAGTTGCTAGAGTTAATGACTTTATTTTTTCACATTCTTTCTCTACATGTTTGAAATCATGTAAAGTGTAGATACCACATCTCAGGGGAAAAGAGGGCCAGACCTGCTTCTTATTTTTCTTTAGAGTTTGTGTAACTCCTTCAGAGATAATCTGATGGGCTATCTCCCTAGCCAGCAGTTTATCAGGTATGTACAAAGGAAGAATGTGAGGTTTGGCTTGACTACCGAAAATTCTTATATAAGTAAATTTTTCCTCTCCGAACCAACTTCCTATTGATGTCAAATCAATCCCTGCTTGGTAGTAAATCTTAGGGGCAGTTTTATTATAGATAGAATAATGAATGGGTAACATAGTGTTGTTGCAGATTTGGTATAAATGGTGCTTGTAGTAAGTTTTCCACAACTTCTGATGGTATATGTGAATGGGCGTGGGGTCTTGCGAAGTCCACCTCCATCCGAGCACAGGAAATTCAGATTTAAAACAAAGGATGTCTAGTATATAAGCACTGTAGTAGAATGGGGGAATAAGCCTTTCAGTGACGCGGGATTTTCTTCTAAAATCAAGAACTGCGGTTGCTAGCTTATCAGACAATATAGTTTCCCAATCCATTATTTCACCATTACATGTCGCTTCCATCAAGGGAACCATTTCTATAGTGAAATTAGCGGAATCGTGCAACCCATACAACCTACACATCATTATCCCAGCATAACAATAAGGAGAGCATTGAGAATCAACCGAGTACTTACCCGAAGATTCATGCTTGTGTTTTTCCGGATTTTGCCTCCATTCCCGAATGGGTTTGGATTCAATTTCATTCTCATCTCGGAATTTCTCCAGAAATGCCAAGTTGTACTTCTTCTCTGGCACAGGAAAATGAAACATTTGCCTCAAATCATCAGATTGAAATGAACCGAAGATTCTCCCATCTCTGGTGCTAAAGGTTCTGTTTGTGATTGCAATTTCCTCAATTGCCCATCTCACTACATCCGTATATGGGAGAATTTGTTCCCGAGCTACTATCTGATGAAGGAAAGAGTCGGCTAAGTCCTTTAGAGTAGCATCAGATTTTCGAGTGCTATCTGTTGAGGCTCGTACTGCTGTCATCTCTGGTTCTTCGGCTTCAATCAAATTATAGGTACTTTGCCGAGTAGTTTTGCCGAGTCCTAGACATGTAGTATCCGATATCAATCCTTTCTTTTTAGTTCCTGGATCAGCGATGAGTTGTCCTGTGGCCGACGAAGCGGAAGCGATTGCAGTTTTCTTAGACTTCTTCCCCATTCTGCTTGAATTCGTTACTTAGGAAGAGTTCTGCACAGGAGTGAAAATGAACGTAATATAGAAAATTGATAGCGCAAACCGAATATGAGCGAGATATATTGATCAATGCATGATGAATGATTAACTTAAAGTGGCCATGGATACAATCTGTGAAAAGATTTTAAGGCTTACTGTTTCATTAAATTGTCGTTAAAACCTGTCAATCCTTTAAATGCCCATCTTATCGATTATTGGCCGAATGATTTGTTTAAGCGTGCCTTGGATGTTTTCGCGGTTGAGCGTAGATGAATGACTGTTTGGAAGATAAGGATTTTAATACGAATTAATCGTAATAGCCCTGCTTTAAGATTTCTTTGAAATTCGTTCTTTTGGCTTTATCGCAATCGGGCGTCGGGGAAATCTTAAATCGTTACATTGGTTCCATTTGGAATCCTCGATCGACGATAGTGATATCGCATCACGTCAGGAGTATTAACTAGGCACTTTGAAAAACATGCATGGTAAATCCCCGATCGCCTATAGTGATATCGCATCGCATCGGATCTAAAAGAATTTTATTATGCCAACTTATTATTGGCGATATCCAATAGCCTATTGCGAGTTGTCGCGTCGGAGAAAACCAATGGGTCTTTAAGTTATGCCTCCTTTGTCATTGCGATATGCGATCTTGCGATCAATTTATCGCAATGATAAAAGATTAATCATTTATATATATAAGACCTTTAATTGGTTTATCAAAAAGGTTTTGTAATGTTTTTATTTTGTTTTCGGACGTTTTTGAGTAACACTAAGTTGATACCAATTAAAATCAAAAGGGACCCATTCATCATTATAGTATCGATAATAATAATGATATGAAATGCGGGGTTGTTGTAGAGCACAACAGAAACATAACAAGATACATATGAAACATAAGAGACACATTTTCTACACTCACAACCACATGAATCTCATGAAACAGAGCCACTGCCTTTCATTAATCCTCTGTAAAAAATATACAATGCAGAAACAGAGTTTCTTTCCCACAATATCCCAGAAGTTACAAGCCAACCAACCCTTTGCAAATAATGCATACAATATATAGAATGTGCCATGAAGAGATAGAACGCCTAAGGGTTGGGGAGTTACTCGAATCATCACAAAATGAAGGTGGAGAGCAAACATCAGCTACAGGTGCAGCACCACAAACATGACAAATGGCTTGGGTGGCCCTCTACCTTCCTTTGCCACTTGGATAACTGACCATCTGGAGTGAAAATACTTTTAAAACCACCTTAGGTGCCGAAAAAATGAAGTGCATATGAGTGGGCCCACTTACAAAAAGTCGGGAAGCGAAATTTTGCGAAACAGAGGCATTTTGGGCCTTTTCTCCTATATGCGTCGCGCCCTTTTCTGTATGCATCGCGCCACTTTGAGGCCCGTTTTGAGGCACGTTCCGGAGTCCAAAATGTGCCCAAGTGTGCTCGTTGGAAATCCTATCCTATCTAATTTCCAACCCAAGTGGAATTTTTGAATTTGGAGCTCATTTTCCCCTCCAAATCTTCATTCTTCCAAGACTGCTTCCTGTGTGTCAAAATAGGGGCAGTGAGGCCATTGTTTGGGTGTTTTTGACCTCCTGGAGACTCAAATCATGCACAAAATTCTTGCCTGAGTACCAGTAGTCATGATTTCGCCTGCTCAATCCAAAAATGCAAACCATTTCTCATTTTGAGCTCCCAATCCTACGCGTCACGCCGGTGGCGCAACGCATATAGAGAAAAAACCTGTGTTTGTGCCAAAAAAATTCCATGCGACCAGAATTTTCCCAAATTCCTTGAAATTTGAGCTAGAGGTTCTCTAAGAGGCACAATGTTGGGCCATTGAAGCATCAGCCAAGATTCGAATCTGATCTTACTCTTTTGCCTCTTTAGTTCCTCTGCTTAATTTGGCCTTCAAGCTCCTTATTTGGGCCTTTGCACTCATGTTCCGTGCCCTGTAATGAAAACCCATCCTCCTCAATATGGTTGTGTCCCTATTTTCCTTCTCTGGTAGCTCCTCCAAGTGTAGATTGACCCAATCTAACCAAGACTCACGGTCGTTGTTGATCTCTTGCTCCAAGGTAGTGAGCTCGATCCTCCTCTGTTGGGCAGCTTGTCGATTTTCACGGATGCTTTGCAGCTCCATGATCGTCTGCTGGTCCTCAAGCTTTTTGTTTCTCTACTCCAGATAATTGATGACCCATATAGCCCTCTCCATATTGAGTATCAAATCTTGTATCTCCGAGTCCTGCTCTTGAATGCTCATCCTAAGTTTGGCATTTTCTGCCTCTGCCTCTTCATCCTGAATGAGGATGACATCGGTCTCCTGTACACCTGATGGCCCCTCATCATGCACGAGCTTCTTTCCCTTGTCCAATACCTGTGTAGTCGATGCCGGAAGCGAGGCCCCTTCCACCCTGGGTGGAGATAACACTCGCTTTGCTGCTGCAAATAAGTGCCTACTGCCTCTCTGATATGTAATGAAAACTCGCATGGTAGTGGTCTCATGATGCTCATGCTGATAGGATGGACCACCCAACTCCTGCTCTGGCTCTGATAGTACCTGTGATGTGCTGAAGAAGTCACGGGAGATGAAGTCCTCCCAGGCAATTCCCTGCAATCCCAACTGATGATCTACCAAAATCCGTATAAGAGCAAAGTGATACACACTGTTAAGCTACTGCTGAGGGGTCTTATGCAGCATGAAGGTGTTCATCCTCTCTATATTCCTGCATATGAAAAACGGGAGGTTCATCATCCTCACCCTGGTAAAGTGCATGAGCAAGCGGATGTGATAGGCATACAATCGAGAGAACCTCCCCTCATAGCTGAACTATTTCATGATCAATCTCATGAGCAGAGCATACTCATCTTTCAAGTATCTGAAGGGAAAGACTCTTGTAAGCTCATTCAAGAATCTGGCTTTGATGTAAGGCTCATAGTGTTGCCTTTCCACCTTCTTCTTATTATGCCACTGTTCTCCAACATTTGGTATATCTGTTGTCACGGATATAGCTTCGGGTGTCAATGTGAAGGTGACCCCGGCCAAGGTAGACTGATCTCCATCTAGATGAAGCACAAACAAACGAACCAACTCCTGATGAACTTTGACATTTGCCACCCTTTAACAAAATTGAAAACATGATAAGTGTTGGAAGCATGACATGGCAAGAGGGCATGCTTGTAACTCGGTGAGGGTAGTGAGTTCATCCCTGACATTTTTTCCACTCTTGTGGTGTCTCCTGGGAGCCTGCTCTTCTGAGGATGAGTCACTCTGTGTCTCCATCTCATACTCAGATGAATGTTGTGATGTCATGACTACAATGTGGACTATGATTAGGCTACCCTTTTGATGATGGTGTGAGGCTGGGTGCCTTTGTAATATCTATTACCAAGGGGACAATGAAACAGGGATTGTTAGGAAGGGAGTGATGAAATGGTGATAGGGGTTATAGCGAGAAATCTGTTAGGGACATGCGAGGAGTTTGGGTATTTTTATGGGGTAGGGTTTGGGGTTTTGTATGGACCAATTAGTGGAGGGATAGGGGAGAGGGTTTGGTAGTAGTTTAGGGTAGGGATTTAGGAAAATTAAGAGAGGGCGGATGGGAAAGTGATGGGTGAGCGGAAAATGTGAGTGGAGTGAAACCTTAGCACTTAGCAAGACATTTAAACAACCCTAGCCATCAATTTCTTGGCAATTTCTTATGGTCGATTTTTTACATTTTGGTGGCATTGAAATATCTCTATAAACACCCTATCATTGACAAAATTTCATGAGCAAGTGAATTTAAAGGGCCTACCTCTCAATTTGATAGGCTTCACCAAAATTTGGGAGCATTTGTGCACTTGTTTAAACCCCTGCATGTATGCGCCACACGCAAAGCCCAGTGCGCCGCGCCCTGGGTATGCGTCGTGCCCTTAGGAAATTTGCACTGTGGGCAGGCTGCATGTGCGTCGTGCCCTCTGTGTGCACCGCGCTCCTGGTTATATGCATCACGCCCTCCAAAGCCGCCTCTAAGCTGCCTCCATCTACTTGTTTAGTCCCCTGTCTGTATGCACCACGCGCAAAGCCCAGTGCGCCACGCCCTAGGTATGCATCGTGCCCTTAGGAAATTTGCACTGTGGCTAGGTTGCATGTGTGCCACGCCCTTTGTGTTCACCACGCTCCTGGTTATATGCGTCGCACCCTCCAAAGCTGCCTCCAACTCACTCAACCGCTCACAAATGCACACTCACGCCTTTCCAACACTTCTCCAAGACTTGTAATGGCACAATGCCTTTGTTTTTGACAAAAATTTGTATATATAGCCTTGGAAGAGATGGGTTTAATTTTTTCCTCTTCAAAAACCCATTTTTCTAATGTTTGAGTTTTGCACTTTTTCACTGACTTTAAAAACACACTGATTTTCACTTTCCCTTTGAAATTTTAGCTCGAATGATGCAATTTTCGGCACTCTTTGCAGGGATTGCGTGACAGGACATTTGGCCATGGAAACCATGACTGAATCTGAAAAATCAACTGGCGACTTTTTTTAAAATTTTGTCATAAATGACACTATTTGACTTTTCTTCAAAATAGAGTTTTGAAGAAGAGTTGGAGTCTATCCGCATGATGATGAAGCTCTCTGAACCATAACTATGTAAGGGCCTCACTCTGGCCTGCATGGCTTTACTGGACATGTTCAAAGACCAAATTTATGAATTCCTAGACCTAGACCTCGAAATGACCTTTGTCCTTTAACGGACTAGACCTTGACTATCATGGACTTTGGTGATGATTGACAAAAGACTTGAACTACCAGGAGCCAGACATGAGGGGGAATGACTATCATGACCTTCTCCGTCAGATTATGACATGCCCCTAGCGGAATGCAACTGGGAGAATGGAGCGGGACACCTAAACATGAAATGCATAAAGAGTTTTGATCTCTGACGGAGGACTGACCAGACCGACTCCAACATTGGCTCTAATGGGGGATGGTAGCTCCTTGGAGTTGCCAAGAACAGCAGATCTATGGAAGAGCTAGACAGTGCCTTCGTCCATTGGGCTATGGAGTCATCATTTTGATAAATAATACAGGACTCTGACTCATTTATGAAACTGAAATGACCAAAAAAACTGACTCAAACCTGACATTGAAATAATTTAAAGACTAGCTTGAAAAATTCTAACGAAACTAAAATAAAAATGGTATTTACAGTGACAATGGAAGCAGCGTTGATAACTTAGAAATGGTATCGCTTGAGCAGCCAACCATTGATCAGCCCTCCTTGACAATATTCTCCATTTATTTCCTTCAGAAGAAAAGAATTCTACCCCCGATATGTTGCAATCTTGAAAGGACCTTTCCAGAGGTTCTCGAACTTACCGTGCTTGCCTTTTTCCTTATTCCTTGCATTCCACTTCAGCACTACATCATCCACCTGAAATTTATCCACCTTTGCCTTTCTGTCATAAATTTTCTTGATTTTTTCCTACAATTTGGATTTGTTATTGAAAACTTCTTCTCTGGTCTGCTGCAAGTGGACCATTTGATTCAACCTTCTCTGCATGGGATCTTCTTCACTGTCGGACTCCTGAAGAAGTTTGACAACCGGGGAAGCGAGAGAGGAAGGAAATACTGTATGAACTCCATAAACAATCTCAAATGGTGACATACCTATGGATTTCTTCTAGTTGACCCGATCTGCCCAAAGCACATTTACCAAACTCTTATGCCAGCTCTTCTTGTTCATTTCCAGTAGCTTCTTGATTATGTTGACCAATGATTTGTTTGAAGATTCTGCCAATCCATTGCCTTGCAGATGATAGGCAGTTGAGTGACCCAAAATGATGTGATATTTATGACAAAACTCTACTATCCTCTTTGATTTGAAAGTTGTTGCGTTATCGGTGATTAGCTTATTCGGACAACCAAAACAAGACAAGATGTTATTTTCGAGGAATGAAATGATTACTGCACCTGTATATTTTCTGTGAATCGCCTCAATCCATTTTATGAAGTAATCTGTGGCTGTGAGGATCCATCTATGATGTCTGGAAGAAGCGGGATGAATTTCGCCAATGAAATCCAATCCCCATTGCTAAAAAGGGGCGCTCACCTCTATGGGCTTAAGTGGTAGAGGATGTAACTTCCGCTTTCCTTCGAAAATCTGACACTTATGACAACGCTTGACCATCTTATATACATCAGCAAACAATGTCGGCCAATAGTACCCTTCTCTCAAAATTTTGTTTGCGGTTGAATTCCAAAAAAGGTGACCACCACAGTCTCCTTGGGGGCAGTCCTCCATGACTTACTTTGCTTCCTTTTCCACCAAACAATTTAACAAAATGCCACCGGGATCTTTTCAATATAGTGCTGAATTAAGAATGCAAAACTTGGCAGCTTTCAACTTGAGTTTTCTCGCTTTGTTTCTAGTCATGCCGGGCAGAGGTGACAAATTTTTGAGCACATATATGATATCAGAATACCATGGAGAAAGAGAAAACATTTCAGATACCTGAATTGGCGGTTCTTCACCGTTCTCATCGGACATAGCAGCGATCAGATTTATGTCCAAAGCATGCAAGTTTGATTCATCCATTAGCTTCGCCAATCCCTGTCCTTTCACCAATTTTGTGGGCTTTATTTCTACGTCATATTCCAGCAAGGCTACAATCCACTTGTCTCTTCTTCCTTCTGGATCGACCTGCACTAAAACATCTTTTACAGCAGTGTTAGGAACATAGGCCAGAACGTGAGAATGTAGAATATACACTCGAAAATCTTTCAATGCCTTCACAAGTGCAAGGGCTTGCTTCTCAATGATGTTATACTTTAAATCTGCGTCTCTTATAGCTCTGCTGAAAAATGCAATGGGTATTTCATGATCATCTCTCTTCTACAATAATACCGTTGCCATAGTATGCTCTGAAGCAAATGAAAACAATATGTAATCCTGAGTGTAGTCTGGGCTAACTAGAACTGGTGCTGAGGAAAGAGCCAATTTGACCAAATTGAAAGATTTTACCACCTCTTCCGTCCATTTTACTTGGATGTCCTTCTTAAGCATGTTTTTCATCTCTCTTAGATGCTCAGCAAGATTGGGTACAAAGTGGTGAAGGAAGTTCATCTTGCCATTGAATGATTGCATCTCCTTTTTATTCCGAGGAAAATCTATTTGCTGAATTGCTTGCACATGTGCCGGGTCAATACGGATTCCATCCCTTGAGATAATGTGCCCGAGTAGTTTGCCTTCTTCCATGGCAAACAAGCTCTTCTTTGGGTTCAGCGACAAGCCATATTTTCTACACTTTAGGAAAATGGTTTTAAGATGGTACATGTGTTCTTCATCAGATTTAGAAAACATCGTCAAATCATCCAAATACACCACCAAAAAGACATCCTTCTCATTTGCAAAAGCCAAGTCCATAGCACGCTAAAATGTGGCACCCGCATTGTTCAAACCAAAAGGCATTTTTGCGTAATGAAAGGTTCCCCATGGAGTGGTGAACATTGTCTTGTCTCGGTCATCCTCATGGACAAAAACCTGGTTATATCCGGAATAACCATCAAGCAGTGACATATGGGATGCTCCCACTACTCGCTAAAGTATATGGTCCATTTTGGGCAGTGGATAGTTGTTCTTCAATGAGACTTTGTTGAGATTTCTGAAATCAATGCATAAGTGAATCTCACCTGTCTTCTTCCTTACGGGTACCAAGTTGGAGATCCAATATGAAAATCTGATTGGCACAATGATCCCTGATTTGTACAACCTATTGATCTCCTTTTCAATAGATGGCAGTAGCTTTGGATTTAGCCTTCTCAACTTGTCTGAATGGTTTTTGATTGGGCTTGATGGGTATAGTGTGCTGAATTATATTGGTGTCATATGCATTTAAGTCGGAATAGTCCCAAGCAAACACATCTGCAAATGAAGACATCAAACTGATATATTTGTCCTTGATCTTTGGCAGCAATGCTTTGGACAATTTTACCAATTTAGGATTTGCACCTGTCCCGATATTAACCTCTTCCACACCCTTCTCCGTTGGCTGCAATGTTGGCTTGTGGGCTACATCATCTTGATCAAAGAGTTCTTCTAGAGGTGTCAAGACATTGGGGATAACATTATTCTTCAGCTGCAACACGTCCATTTCATTGATCTGCATTTCATCTATACCATTGCCTTTTCCATCGTCATTTTCTTCATCAATTGAGGTCTCTTTAAACTTGCCTTTGTTTTATAGAAAATCATCAATCTCCTCATCATCTTGGAACACTTGCCAATATCTCTGATTGTCTGGAACGGTTGGACGATGCTTGATATGAATTTCGAATTTGTTACTAGAGTTCATTGGGATCTTCAAACTACTCGTTGCCTTAGTAAGAGCATCAGCAATACTATTTTGTATACGAGGCACATATGTCAAGGTGTATTCTAAAAATAATTTCAAAATGTCTAGGACTATATTACGATAGGCCCACATCATAGGATGCTTTGCTTGATATTCGCCTCTGACCTGCTTGATAACCAATTCGAAGTCGCCATCTACTGAAATCCTCTTGGTGTTCAACTTTTTTAGAATCTTTAGGCCAACAATCAGATCTTCATACTCAGCTTCATTATCTGAACACTCAAAAGCCAACTTGTAAGAGCATACCCGTACGTTACTAGGGACCTTTTTTGGGGCGGAGAAAGAACTGCGTACCTAAATTCCAATTCCAACGCCATCATTTCCCACTGCTCCATCGAAATCCATGGTCCACAAACCTTCTTCCTCCTCTTGCAAGTGCTGGAAATCTGTTTGTTGTGCCTTGTCTACTTGCTTTCCATTGCTTTCAGCTGATTGCCCGACGGTGTTCTGTTGTTCTTGTTTTTCTTTCTTCAAAACTTCTTTGAGATTTTCTATTATTTCCGGAATATCATCTGCTTCTACCAAATGACTATCTATATCATTTAAACTATCTGAATACAAAACAAAAGACTCTAAATCTGTATGTACATAGTTAATAGGATGATTTATTGGTTTCTCCTTGCTTGTGATCATGTACTTCATTTTTTTTCCCGATATAATTTCCTCATTTGTCCAAATACTGGAATTGTCGCATAGGAGAAATCTAGTTGTAGTGTCCCTTTTAGTTTCGCTACCCAAGACCTGGAAAGAAGCATACCAAACCTTGGAGGAATGTCTGCTACCACAACATCCATCAAAACATTCTTCATTGGGAGCTGATCCAAACTCACAACCAAGTCTTTGATGATACCTATACATCTTACTCTGCTAGAATCAAATGAATAGAGATCATGATATTGTTGAGTGACGTCCAGACCAAGCTTATCCATGATTGCCTTGGGCATGATATTGTGAGAAGCTCTGGAATCGAACATGGTGTTATGTAACACAAAATAATGCAACCTTAAACTGATATAAACAGGTGGAACCTCACTATCAGTAGACTCACCATTTGATGTTGGCCCGAAAATCATTTCAGGTTGATCATCTTCGACATTCACCATGTCGGACATTGGGTCCAAATTCAACATTTTAGATACTTGTCCTTTGTAACTGTTGTTCTTCAATATTTCAGTCAAAGGGATGGATATCTTTAGTTTAGAAATCTCATTCTCCAAACTGAAAGAGAGAGTCCTTTCTACCTCTTTGACTGGGATTTCTTTCCTCTCCTTTTCTTTCGATGTAACTTGTTGATGTGATGGTTCTGCTGATGTTGATTTGCTACTCTCCGGATCAACCACCTCCTTTCCTTTCCTTTGTGTAACTGTTGGATCATTCTTTGATGCTTCACCATCCTTCTTTTTCTGAATGGGTCTGACCGACACATCTCTGTTTCTAAGTGAATATCGCTGCTGTTGGGCGGACAAAGCATTCATCTAGCCTCTTTGGTATTCATCTGATTGCTCCTCCAAGACGGTGTCGCTTGCTAGAATGAAATATCCATCTTTGTGTGCAGCTGAATTCTCTGCATTCTCCTCCTCTTCAGTGAGATAAGTAGGAAAATCGTTAGGAGTAAAGAGATGATTTTCTTCACCTATTAAATTCTCGTCTTCATATGATTCTGGTCCATGCACAAAATTTTTATGCAAAGGTGTTTGTACTGGTTGTTGTGCAATCGTCTCTTGAGCTCGCTGATCTCTTTGTCTTATTCTATACTATGGTTGTTGTTTCCCACGGAAGTTAGGATTTCTAACTTGTGGCTCCGATTTTTCAAGTTTCACTCTTTCAAGCATCTGCTCTACCTTCCGAAGTAGCTGATCTACCGAGGAAGATTCTTCCTTTGTAGTGACCTTCTTTTTTGCCTTTGCTCTAGCTCTCTTGGTCAGCAGATTTTCTTCAACGCTAACCGCTATCTTCTGCATGTCTTCCATTATGGCCGGTTCTCTTCCTCTCAATTGATAAGCCATGTCAGCGTTAAAACCATCCGGGAACTTCAACATGGCTAGTCCCACAGGTGGCCTTAGATTATCTAGAATCTCATTATAAACTGTATTGAATCTAGTGCAATAATCTTGGACCAACTCACCAGCGTTTCTTTTGATTTGCTCATATTCAGCCAGAATTTGAAGAGGATTCTTCTTCACTTCCCAGCGGTTCAAAAATTGTCTTTGTAAGTTAGCCAAGGTAGTGATACGAGCAGCCGGTAAACCTCTGAACCATTTCCTCACCTCACCTGCAAATGTCTACACGAAAAGTCTCATTGCCACATTCTCTGCATCGATCTCATGCAGTTCATAGAAGTCTGCCATTCTATCCACATGTTGCTGAGCAGTAATGCATTAGGAGTGCCATCAAAAAATGGGATTTTGCTTTGGTAATCAGCAGGCATATCATCTAAAACTTGAGGCAAAATAAGAGGTGCAAAATAGGCAGCCATCACTCTTGGTGGATTTGTCGTCGGAGGTGTTGGTGGAGTGTGCACAATTTTTAAGGGGCTAGCAATTGGAGTTTGAAGCTGAGCTACTATGTAGTTATCAATAGACCGGTTAGCCCTTTCCGTCTCTAAGTCTACAAGAAACTATGGATTGTGGATAGTAGAGTCAACCGCTCTTTCGGACTTGGTTTCGAACAACAATAATTCAAACTGCTCATCAAAATCTAGCTCTTCAATATACTCAAAAATGTCCGGGCATGAATGGGATTTGAGCACGGGCGATATAGAGCTTTCTTGACGACGAATTCTTGAAATCAAATTGGGATTTTCATAGATGTGCGGAGGGTCGGGATCTGGATTAGCTCTGGTGTATCTTCGAGAAGCCAGTGTGCTATTGGGAAAAATCAAAGGACACAACCAACTTTACTCAGCTATCAAATCCTAAACTTATCATCCAGAAGCTTAGAATTATTAAGAAGCAAGGGGATTGATTTTTTC
Organism: Pinus taeda; assembly: GCA_000404065.3. NCBI lineage: Eukaryota > Viridiplantae > Streptophyta > Pinopsida > Pinales > Pinaceae > Pinus > Pinus taeda. The sequence goes on from APFE030527891.1 coordinate 35,493, forward strand.
CCCATTGGAGTCGCCACTATGTTAGCACCTAAATCCGCCTTAGGCTAAAAGAAGGCAAAATTCAAGGTAACCACAAACCACGCTCAGTCTGGTAGCTAGCCCTACCAGAACAGGAGAGGGCTCTCTCCGAGTCACACTCAGTGAATAGATAAACAAAAAGGCCTGAGATGACTTAGAGTGAACTATTTATCTTAGGCTAGTAAATGAATATGAATACAAGAAGTGATTTTTATGAATGATTGTGTTTCTGGGATGGCATGGGACCAATGGACCTCAATGAATAGAGAACTTAATACAAAGGCACGGATTACTTCGTGAGGCAAGATAGGCGGAAATCCTAGCAATTTAGTTTAAGATAGTGCGGAATGGAGAGACTGATTAAGAGGGTGAAAAGGGCATGGACAACATGAATCCTTTTCAATAGAAGAATGAAAACTGAACATGAAATTTTCCCACAGGCAGAGCAATAAAACTGAATTCTACCTTAGCTAACTTAGAAAATTTCAATGGAAATGAATATGAAATGAGCTATGAAACATAACAAGATACATATGAAACATAAGAGACACATTTGCTACACTCACAACCACATGAATCTCATGAAACAGAGCCACTGCCTTTCATTAATCCTCTGTAAAAAATATACAATGCAGAAACAGAGTTTCTTTCCCACAATGTCCCAAAAGTTACAAGCCAACCAACCCTTTGCAAATAATGCATACAATATATAGAATGTGCCATGAAGATATAGAACGCCCAAGGGTTGGGGAGTTACTCGAATCATCACAAAATGAAGGTGGAGAGCCAAACATCAACTACAGATGCAATGCCACAAACATGACAAATGGCTTGGGTGGCCCTTTGCCTTTCTTTTCCACTTGGATAACTAACCATCTGGAGTGAAAATACTTTTAAAGCCACCTTAGGTGCCGAAGAAATAAAGTGCATATGAGTGGGCCCACTTACAAAAAGTCGGGAAGCAAAATTTCGCAAAACAAAGGCATTTTGGGCCTTTTCTCCTATATGTGTTGTGCCCTTTTCTGTATGCATCGCACCACTTTGAGGCCAGTTTTGAGGCACTTGCAAGAGTCCAAAATGTGTCCAAGTGTGCTCGTTGGAAATCCTGTCCTATCTACCTTCCAACCCAAGTGGAACTTTTTAATTTGGAGCTCATTTTCTGGTCCAAATCTTCATTCTCCCAAGACTGCTTCCTGTGTGTCAAAATAGGGGTAGTGAGGCCATTTTTTCGGTTTTTTTGACCTCCTAGAGACTCAAATCATGCCCAAACTTCTTGCCTGAGTGCCAGTAATCGTGATTTTTCCTGCTCAATCAAAAAATGCAAACCATTTCTCATTTGGAGCTCCCAATCCTACGCGTCGCGCGCCACCGACGAGTATAGAGAAAAAACCTGTGTTTGTGCCAAAAAATTTCCATGCAACCAAAATTTTACTAAGTTCCTTGAAATTTGGGTTGGAGGTTCTCTAAGAGGCACTATGTTGGGCCACAGAAGCGTCAGCCAAGATTCAAAGCTAATCTTGCTCTTTTTCCTCTTTTGTTGCTCTACTCAGTTTGGCCTTGAAGCTCCTTATTTGGGCCTTTACGCTCATGTTCCATGCCCTGTAATGACAAGCCATCCTCCTCAATATGGTTTTGTCCCTATTTTCCTTCTCCAGCAACTTCTCCAAGTGTAGATTGACCCGATCTAACCAAGACTCACGGTCGTTGTTGATCTCTTGCTCCAAGGTAGTGAGCTCGATCCTCCTATGCTAGGCAGCTTGTCGATTTTCACGAATGCTTTGCAGCTCCATGATCGTCTGCTGGTCCTCAAACTATTTGTTTCTCTACTCCAGATACTTGATGACCCATCTAGCCCTCTCCATATTGAGTATCAAATATTGTATCTCTGAGTCCTTCTCCTGAATGGTCATCCTAAGTTTGGCATTTTCTGCCTCTGCCTCTTCATCCTGAATGAGGATGACATCGGTCTCCTGTACACCTGATGGCCCCTCATCATGCACGGGCTTCTTGCCCTTGCCCAATACCTGTGTAGTCGATGCCGGAAGCAAGGCCCCTTCCACCCTGGGTGGAGATAACACTCGCTTTGCTGTTACAAACAAGTTCCTACTGCATCTCTGATATGTAATGAAAAATGGCATGGTAGTGGTCTCATGACAATCATGCTAATAAGAAGGACCACCCAACTCCTACTCTAGCTATGATAGTACATGTGATGTGCTAAAGAAGTCACGCGAGATGAAGTCCTCCCAAGCAATTCCCTACAATCCCAACTGATGATCTACCAAAATCTGTATAAGAGAAAAGTGATACACATTGTTAAGCTGCTGTTGAGGGGTCTTATGCAGCATGAAGGTGTTCATCCTCTCTATATTCCTGCATATGAAAAATGGGAGGTTCATCATCCTCACAATGGTAAAGTGCATGAGCAAGCGGATGTGATAGGCATACAGTTGAGAGAACCTCCCCTCACAGCTGAAGTATTTCATGATCAATCTCATGAGCGGAGCATACTCATCTTTTAAGTATCTGAAGGGAAAGACTCTTGTAAGCTCATTCAAGAATCTGGCTTTGATGTAAGGCTCATAGTGTTGCCTTTCCACCTTCTTCTTCTTATGCCATTGTTCTCCAACATTTGGTATACCTGTTGCCACTGATATAGCTTCGGGTGTCAATGTGAAAGTGACCCCGACCAAGGTAGACTGACCTCCATGTAGATGAAGCACAAAAAAACGATCCAACTCATGATGAACTCTGACATTTGCCACCCTTTGACAAAATTCAAAACATGTAGGTGCTGGAAGCATGACATGGCAAGAGGGCATGCTTGTAACTCGGTGAGGGTAGTGGGTTCATCCCTGACATGTTTTCCACTCTTGTGGTGTTTCCCGGGAGTCTGCTCTTCTGAGGATGAGTCACTCTGTGTCTCCATCTCATACTCAGACGAATGTTGTGACGTCATCACTGCAATGTGGACTGTGATTAGGCTTCCCTTTTGATGATGCTGTGAGGCTGGGTGCCTTTCTAATATCTATTACCAAGGGGACAATGAAACAGGGATTGTTAGGAAGGGAGTGATGAAATGGGGATAGGGGTTATAGGGAGAAATTTGTTAGGGACATGGGAGGAGTTTGGGTATTTTGATGGGGTAGGGTTTAGGGTTTTGTATGGACCAAATAGTGGAGGGATAGGGGAGAGGGTTTGGTAGTAGTTTAGGGTAGGGATTTAGGAAAATTAAGAGAGGGAGGATGGGAAAGTGATGGGTGAGGGGAAAAAGTGAGTGGAGTGAAACCTTGGCACTTAACAAGACATTTAAACAACCCTAGCCATCAATTTCTTGGCGATTTCTTATGGTCGATTTTTTACATTTTGGTGGCATTGAAATATCTCTATAAACACCGTATCATTGACAAAATTTGATGAGCAAGTGAATTTAAAGTGCCTACCTCTCAATTTGATAGGCTTCACTAAAATTTGGGAGCGTTTGGGCACTTGTTTAAGCCCCTGTCTGTATGCGCCGCACGCAAAGCCCAGTGCGCCGCACCCTGGGTATGCGTCGCACCCTTAGGAAATTTTCACTACGGGCAGGTTGCGTGTGCGCTGCACCCTCTGTGTGTGCCGCGCTCCTGGTTATATGCGTCGCGCTCTCCAAAGTCGCCTCCAAGCTGCCTCCAGCTACTTGTTTAGGCCCCTGTCTGTATGCACCACGCGCAAAGCCCAGTGCACCACACCCTGGGTATGCGTCACGCCCTTAGGAAATTTGCACTGTGGGCAGGCTGCGTGTGCGCTGCGCCCTCTGTGTCCACCGCGCTCCTGGTTATATGTGTCGCACCCTCCAAAGCCGCCTCCAACTCACTCAACCACTCACCAATGCACACTCACGCCTTTCCAACACTTCTCCAAGACTTGTAATGGCACAATGCCTTTGCTTTTGACAAAAAATTGTATATATAGCCTTGGAAGAGATGGGTTTAATTTTTTCCTCTTCAAAAACCCATTTTTCTAATGTTTGAGTTTTGCACTTTTTCACTGACTTTAAAAACACACTGATTTTCACTTTCCCTTTGAAATTTTAGCTCGAATGATGCAATTTTCGGCACTCTTTGCAGGGATTGCACGACAGGACATTTGGCCATGGAAACCACAACTGCATCTGAAAAAATCTACTGGCGACTTTTTTGAAAATTTTGTCATAAATGACACTGTTTGACTTTTCTTCAAAACAAGTTTTGAAGAAGAGTCGAAGTCTATCTGCGTGATGATGAAGCTCACTGAACCATAACTGTGTAAGGGCCTCACTCTAGCCTGCATGGATTTACTGGACATGTTCAAAGACCAAATTGATGAATTCCTAGACCTAGACCTCGAAATGACCTTTGTCCTTTAACGGACCAGACCTTGACTATCATGGACTTTGGTGATGATTGACAAAAGACCTGAGCCAGCAGGAGCCAGACATGAGGGGGAATGACTATCATGACATTCTCCGTCATATTATGGCATGCCCCTAGCGGAATGCAACTGGGAGAATGGAGCGGGACACCTAAACATGAAATGCATAAAGAGTTTTGATCTCTGACGGAGGACTGACCATACCGAATCTAACATAATTGATTGGGGATCAACGGATAAGAGCATGATTTGTAAGGTATATCAGTGGATATCCCCTTTAAGGTAGGGTGGTTCATTTCCCACCATGGGTTGGTACGATTATGGGTTCCTAAATGTTAAAGGAGGCTCATCTAGGGCCTATCGGAACCAGGGTGATGACCATGATAATGGGGTAGAGCTCATGTATTGGCTTTTTCTCACTTCGTAAATGTGTTTTTCCTAACCATATTTTTCATTTTGTGGTACATTTTCCTATTGAATGTGGACAATTATTCTTTTACTTTTCTTTTCAGCTGCATCAACCTTCGGGGCATCGTTTCGCCAAACCCAAGGTGTGGGGAAGGGGAAGGGGAGGCCAACCTTATGTGGACCCAGTGAGGAAATGTGGACCTAGGTGGGAAGAATAATGAGTGTGGCTATAATGAATGAAAGGGGAGAAATGTATGTGGATGAGGGAGCAGGACCACACAACAAAAAACAAGGTTTCCCATGTAGTACCACCCTAAAACCCAAAGTTCAGTAAAAGAGAGCCCACTCTTTTCGTTGAATCCCCCCATTAATCCATGCCCAAAAGTGTCCATGATAATAAAACTACAATACTCAATTACCAAATGACAAGGCATACCTTTAGGTTCAGGAGTCCCACCTTCAAACATACGATCACGACAGATGGGTGAGGGACCACATGGCTGGCTCAGGTGGTAGAGAAATGGCACAACGACCTAGTTGGTGGCTGCAAGGGGTTGTTGGTTTGCAGTTGAGGACCATCTTGGAGAAAATTTTCTCCTAGGGATATCACCCACAAAATGGTGGGTAACATGCCCTAACTAGTTATTGGGGGTGTTAGAAAGTGGTAGAAGACCCCATGTTATATCTCTAAAGCTATAAGGGTTAGATTTTGATTGCAAAAGAGAAGTATGGTTTTCATGGTGATTGTTTAACGAAATTCCTCAAGGAGAGGAAATTAATTTCTTAGAAAATTCAATCACATATGATAATAAATTGTGTTTAACTAATAGGTTGAGTGTCAGAGGCATGGATTTTGAAAATTTTGTAACTACACACAAGTAATATTTGATTAGATTATATATTTATAGAGTCACAAAATGTTTTTAAAATGAGCAGATATTTTAATATTTTCTTAGAAAAGTCAATATTTTATTAGAGGTTTCACTATGAAGTATAAGGGATGATCAAGAGCTTTTATTTGCGCCCTAATACCTAATAATATGACCTCCATATAAATGAAAATCATATATTTAGGATTTTACCATTTTAACGCATGATCACAATGTCTAATCAAATCAATGGCATACACCTATTTCAACAAACCATAGAGATTGATAATTAATGGAAGTTGGGGGTGAAATTTTAAACCATGGTTTTGGTAAGTAGCAATGTGGTGCTTTTAGGTTCATTTTGTACCGTCGAGCAGTATTTAGAAACCTTTTCAATGCACCCCTAAAATGAAGCAGGGAATATTAGGTGGCAGAATGACATATGCAAGGTATGTCATAAGAGGAAAGTGACATCAACAAGGAAGTGGAAGGTTTTGATGGTGAATATAGTAGATATATGGTTATTGTTCATTTTGGTCAATGAAGTTGCATGATGGATAACAACGTGGGGGGTTGGGGGGGGGATGAAAATGCAACCAAGTTTTTCCCACTTTGTAATATTTAAACTCTATATCCATTTTGTTACCCATGAGCAATATTAGGAAACCATAAAATCTCATCTCGAAATGAACAAGTGAAGAATATGTGGATCAATGAGGTACCATATGAAACATGGGGGCAAAGTGGAGATTGAAAGATAGAGATGGTAACATAAGTAAAAGCACATGGGTTCCAAGTGTCCAAGGAAGGACACTCAATCTTAGTTTGTGACCAGTGAGAACTAAGGGATATATAAACTTATACTTCCATTTGATAAGGAGTGCATAGAGACAAGTCCATAAAACTACTAACAGTTATAGAACATAATTGCAGAATATTTTAAATGATTTAGGGTATTAGAATAGTAATAAAACTCAGTAATTTAATAAAATTATTACTAGATTATGAAATCATAAACTTACAAGGCATTTTTGAGATCCAAAATTATGTTTTTAGGTGGCAGAATCGAACAAAATTATAAGTTCCTATGCTACAAAAGTGTTTATAGCTTAAATGAAAGATCTTGGGGGGATATTTCCAACAAGATATTACAATTGCAAAATAACTTCAATATGAGGAAGTTATGCTTGAAATAGTAAGGGGGTGAAATCAAGTAGAAATTTACTTCCATAAGGCACAACTCCCTAACTAGAGCTAAACTTGTAGCATATAATTATTTAATAGACATCTCTTGAAAAATAGAACACACCCATGGAGTTAGATTTGAAATCTGGTCATATAAAGTCTCAAGAAACTAGTATAAAAGTGTTGTAGCATAACAAAGGAAAATTGACCAAAATTGGCGAAAGATTCAACAGGCCATAACTTTTGGCCCAAAAATTAGAATTGGTTAAGTGAGTAGTCAACAAAATATGTATTAAGGAAGAGAATACCTCTATCAATCTAGAACTATGATTTGGGTAGTACATTTTTTCAAGAACTCAAAAGAAAGTCTTCGGTGGTCTAATCGATTAGGTTCAATGAGAGGACCAAGAGTATGGATGATGCTAAAGGGTCCTATAATGATAAAAAAAGAATCTAGGGGCATGAATTTTAGCATTAGTAATGTCGAGACAGAGTCAAATAGGTATGGACAGGAAATGTCAATGAATAGAGAAATAGAGAATACCATGAGTATCAAAATGGAGGTGCTCAACTATAAAGTTGATAATGAAAGGTTGAACAAGGAACAACATGATCAAGTGCATATCAATGGCCACCCACTTATTTCACTGACTCAATGGTTCTCTGTCTTCTTGGCAATTTTTTATGGTTTTTTGGGACTCAAACTTTCAAGGTCATTTGAGGTCTTAAATGGTGATTTTTGGCAATTATGGAGGTTATTCCTCAAGTATTTCTTTCCAACGAGCTACTATTCGCCTCAAACATATATTGTATGTAAAATTTGCACCTCAAGAAAGTTGATGTACCAACTAACCACCTCGAGGCCCACAAACCTTTTGGTGTTTCATCTTCTAGGGTTGGGGCTTTGAAACTATAAGATTCTCTATTTGTGCTAAAATTCCATTCTTTTATCCTCATGTGGTAGCTTTTATAAATGCATGTAGTTTCCATCTCTCTCCCTCTTTAGATATGCCTACACCATTCTAGCTATTTTGTGTTGTACAATACTCTGTTATTCCATTTATTAATAGAAGTTGGGTTTTCACCATATTATTATGATATCTATTCTATTTCTTTGTATGTGTTTCATTTCCTTTCCCACTTCCATTCCATCCCTTGTACAACTCATATCAGTTGTATCAAAGCGAAATAATCCTTATTGATTCTCAGTGCATGTCCCCAACGAGGTCATTGTACACAGAGTTGGGTATTGAGCTATTTTCACTTGGGAATGATTTCTCTCATCAAACCAAGTGGAATCCTATGGTGGAATAAAAGAGATATGATGTAGTAGGATATATTATCAAGTTGTTTCTTGAGGAAGCATTTGTGCAACAAAAGAATGAGCTCATAGATAATTTTTCCCATATCTTTGATGATTTCCAATAGCAACCGAGGCACCTTCAACTAGTATAGTTTTTGGAGGTGTAACACCCTTCAAGGTACAAATTAACTTTGATATCCCCCTATTTCGAGCCCAAATAGACACATAATAATTGGATAAATGGTTAATTTATTGCAGGTATATTAATCTATCCAAAAAGAAATTGACAATGAAATGATCACCTTTGCACTCTTAAAAGGAATTCCCCATGTCAAAGATTGGTGGGAAGGTTACTGCAAGAGATTACATGAAGATGGGTCTGCAATAGTCAAGGTAGGACCCACTTGAGAATATTTTTTATATTCCCTTAAGAAGGAATTCTACCTTGTAGTAACTTTGATGACCAGTAAATGAGATGAACAACCCTATGATAGGAGAGAGACTACATGCTTCTAGAATACACCAATAATTTCCAAACCTTGTGCTGAAAGATAGGAATTAGAGACTCCAAGTGGCACCTAGTTTTGAAGTACCATAATGGTATACATAAGTACATATAAATGAACATGTATTTGTTGCAAATCTACTCACTAAGGATCACTTTTCGATATGCTATCAAAGTTGAGCAAAAATTGAAGTAGAGGAATAAGTGGGATTTGGGTATATAAAACCACAACAACAAAAGCCTAGAAAAGGTGGCATAAACATGAAAAATAAGGGATAGACAAAGTATATCCAACCTTATTAAAACCATCCCAAGTCATCAAAAAATAATGGTAATGGGAAGTTGAAAAATGATACTACAAAGTGGTGTGAGTTCCACAAAATCCCCCAGCACAACATTGATGAATTCCACTCGAAACAATCATTGTTGGTGGAGATTAAAGAAAAGGAAATAGACTTTATCTGTCATTTTTATTAACAATAGGATAAAGGAAAGTAGATTATTGATGCAAAACCTAGTGCTACCATTTGGAACATAAATATCTAACTAGTAGATCCAAAGGAGCCTACAAAATGGGAGCACCTCTTTAATTCATACATGTGGTTGAAGTGAAGCCCGCTACATTTCATAATTGAAAATGGAAGCCAAAATAACCTAATATTAGCCAAGGTCATCAAGATATTGAAGATACCAAAAGTGCCACATCCCCAACCATACACCATTGGTTGGTTAAGCCATAGACAAGACATTTGTGTCAGCCAGTAGTGTCGTTTTTCCTATGGCATCAAGACTTTTAAAGATGAGTTATTTTGTGATGTTTCCCCACTCGAAGTTTTTGATTTTATTTTACGACAACCTTATATGTGGAAACATCATGATATTTATGAGTCGCATCCACATAGTATCATTGTTACTCTAGAAGGTTAGCTCTACTAGGTACCATAGGTGGTTATAACTACAACAATTTCATTAATATCAACAAAATAAGGTTGAAAGGTAATATATAATAATAATAAACCATTCCTCTTAATTGTTTTTTCATAAGTTGAAAGGACCATCATAGCCTTAGCACAAGACCTCCCTACACAATAGAAGTAGGCGAACAAGATTGTAGAGACATGTAGAGATTTATTTGATCCACCTATGGGGGTGCCTCTACACTGCTAATTCAAACATTCGATCAACTTCATATATTGTTCATGTACAACTTCAAGCATCCACATACATGGGATCAAATATTTCCATATGTTCCTCATCGCTATAATAAATCCCTCCACAACTCTTCGTGATATCCTACAAAAATTCAATTCCAATTGTAAGTAACAACATTACCAACACAAGCTTCCACATAGGTTCAAGGTTGGTGGTAAGAAATCTCATACAATTCTGATATGGGCCTTACACAATAAAAAAGGATGTGGGTGAAAATTATTTTGAATTGAGTATTCCTTTTTTCCTTGGATTCCACCCAATATTTAATGTGGAGTTGCTTTGACCATATCTTCCACCTTTTTTGGGAAGCTCGGAAGAAGCCAAAAAATTATCCCCCACATAACTCAACCTTGACGGCATTAAACATACTATAGTGAATCATATCATGACATCAAGGTAAAGGATAACTGCCACCAGCACATACAACTCTATTAGGTTATCAAAATAGGGAATCTTCTTCACCAAGGAAAATGGCTCGCTAGGAGCCAAATTCGGTAGAATTGTCCCCATATGATGAGGGAAAGTTACACAATGGAGATAATTGCTTCCTAAGGGAGGAGGAGGATTAGTCCAAATGGATATTGGTGGCCACCCACCTCTTCCATTGAATCAATGATTCTCTAAATTCTTGGCATTTTGTCTATGGATTTTTGGGTCACAAACATCTAGGGCCATTTTGAGGTCCTAAATGATGTCTTTTGGAAATTCAAGGGATCGAGGTATTTGATCCCTTGGTTCAAAGTTGTAATCCCTAGGAAATTCTTTCCAATAAGATATTATGTGCCCCAAATGGATATTGTATGCTAAAGTTGTGCCCCTTAGAATTTGATGTACCAACCACCTCAAGGACCACAAACCTTTTGGGACTTCATATTTTAATGTTAGGGTTTGGACCTCTAGGGTTATTTATTTATCTTAAAAGGTGACTATTTGTACCTCTTGTGATAGATTTTTCAAGTGTGTCTAGCCACCATCTCTCTCTCTTAACAGATAGCTACCACCATTCTAGCCAATTTATGTTCTAAAATATTTTGTTATTAATTTATTAATAGAAGTTGGGTTTTTACCATATTATTGTTCTCTCTATTATATTTATTTATTTTTGTTTCACTTCATTTCCTTCTTTCATTTCATTCCTTGTATAATCCATATCGCAACAGCACATTAATACTCATATTTTTCAAATCTTAAATCATTTATAGAGGAAGATCAACAAGAGATCAAATTCAAGGCAGGAAGAGGAACATAATTCTCAAGTTAAGATGGAGGATGTCAGAAGTTCACGGAATTTTAAAGAGTGTTAGTAGGAATAAACATCACTCACCAAGACACTCAACTAAGAGGGCTTATGCTTCATCAAAATCTAGGAGTAGTCCAATAATATCATCAATTAAAAACCAAAGGAGGAGATACAAATTTAAAATATTGCAAGGAGATCTTACAAAGATTAAGCCTCCAACCTTTGATGATGAGCATAAGAAGGGTGAGTAATTTAAGCTTGGTTGTTGGAGTTAAGGAAGTATCTTTAATTATATAATTACTCATACAATTTGGAGGCCCAATTGTAATTTATCATTATAAGGCAAAGAAAACATGTAGTGGGAGTAGTTCAAGGAATCTAAACACTTGGATGAGAAGAAGATATCATGGAGGTAGTTAAAGAGGTATTTATAGAATATTTCTTTGTCATAACACTAATATGAAAGGAAAATGCTAGAGTTATTTGAACTGAAGCTAGGGAGGATGATAATGGAGGCCGATGAGAGGAAATTCGTTGAATTATTGAGGTATGTTGGTTTATTAAGGATGAAAAGATAAAAATACAAATATTTTGAAGTGGTTTTCCATCATTTAAAATGAAAAATAATTATTGATGAGCCCAAGACAAAAATGTCTAGACATATGTGAGCAATATGCTTGAGCAATATGTGAGCACAATTTGAAGTTGTATGAATATGCTTGATTACAGAAATGATATGGTATGTAAGTTATAATATTGTTTGTGTTTGTGAAAAAGGGAGGAAAAAATGGGAAAATGAAGCAATACGTTTCCTCATATGATTGAATATAATTTTATCAACTACTCTCTACTCATCAAATATTAGGCTAGTCAATTAGGATCCCCTTTTGCTAAAATATTAGTACCTATTGGCTCAAAAAACTAACTTGTTGAGAAACCACTTTCCATTAATATAGAAAATCCAGATGATATTCCAAAATTTATAAATATATTAACTAATGAATTTTCAAATAAATAAGTATACAAAGATACAAAGGTAGAAGAGGTTGCATGATGTCAAGAACAAATTCCACGACCATAAATCTATTGATTTGGCCTATCAGTAAGGTGTCTTCTTGTTGAGTTTGAATTGGGAAAATATTCATTCGAGGGTTTAAGTCCTTGTGGGAAGCTCCTTAAAGGTGATGAAAGTAAACAAGTTACACTTTATCCTCCTACTAAATCTTTAAGTGAGTTGTAAAAATGGTCATGGCTTGAAAAGGAAGATTCTAAAGAAGAAATCATTCAACCTCTTCTAGCTATTGCTCATTTTAAAGAAGAAAATGATGAAATTTTACTTAATCACCATATATTATCTTATATCAATATTATCATATGGGTGTCAATTAAGTTTAGCTTGGGTGTTTAGGAAGAATAGTGGTTTATCCTCCCCTCCCAGGTTCAAGTCTCGTAAGTTGACATCATTATGCTTAGAATAGAGTTAATTCGTTGTGCTCTTAAGTGATTCTATACTAAGGACTGACATAATACTAATAACATCTTTCCTTCAGGCTAAGAGGTAGGCTAATTTCTTCCTGGGCACTAGCCACTCCCAAAATATTTTTAACCCCCACTGTTAACCAAGCGATCTCAGAGCTAGATTGTGAAATTATTTGATATTGTTTCTAGTTGTACCTATCACAAGTTCAAATTTATTCAATCCCTTCAGGTGAGGCCCCGTAATCAGGGTTGATATTTTAACCATCCCACAAAATGCAGGAAGTACTCTGGGTTTATCGTGCTTCCATTACAGGAATATATATATATATATAATTGATCCAAAATGTTCTCACCATGCCTACCCTCATGAGACCAAGACTTTAGACAACGCTATAAGGAAGGAAAAGTAACTTTATTACCAAAACAAAAATATTCCAACCTTATGAAAACCTAGTATGATAAGAAGAAAACCAAGGTGGATAAAAGGAAGAAGGGATACAAAATTTCGTATTTGAGGAGTAGTTCTTAAGAAAAAAACAAATTCAACCATTCAAAATTTAACCAATGAGGGTTGATTCATTGATAAAAATCCCAATACTCCAATCCATGAGGTGTTGGGATTGTGAGGGAGATCACATGTATGGATATTGGCCCTAAGAAAGAGAAAATGTGAAGATTGCACACCATATTCAAGGAGTTGATACAATGGAGGACATGGGAAAAAGAATGCAAAAAATTTATGCAATGTTGGACAATAGGCAAGTTGATATTTAAAAACAAATGATTGAAGTTGAAGGTGGACCATGAGGGAGACTTCTATGTTCAACCAATGGGAATTTTTGATAAGAAGTTCAAGCTACTTTAGAATCAATCCATCACCTTGGTAAAGGTGTGGTAGATGCATTTTGTTCCTAAGGATGCTACATGGGAGCATGAAGATGCAATGAAGGAGGAATGCCCTCATTGTTTTGAGAAATTTTTATTTTACATATGTATATAATTCACTAAGTGTGATGCATAAATAAGGAGAAGGTGAATTTAATACCCTATTTTGACCCCCTATGTGTATTATATATATCATCTTTAGACAAGTAAGTTGTAAAATGTATTGGGGCTCACATGGTTGTGAAATATTTGTTTTAGAATAACATGGCTATATTTATATGTTTTGAGGCCATAGTGCCTATGTAATTTTAGGTTGGTATCTTAAGTGCTAAAAGGACAAAGAGCCTAGATCTGTAAATATATAATCATACAAATATTAATAAAATAAACCATTGCTACAAACCAATTAAAACAAGAATGTATGGTTAGATAGGGCTCCACCAATGGGAAAAAGGGGTAAGGACTGAGTGATGGAGGTGATTAATCCTGGGGGGCTATGCCATTATTAAAGTATGCTTAAAGTCAAAAGTGACATGCCTTTATCCTGACTGCATAAAGTGACTTCATGAAGTGACACTTGTCAAAAAGGGAACATGCACATAAAATGGGAGGATTTTACTGTTGTTCCATCCATTCTGACTAAGGCTAGTTATGAATCTTCTTGGAGGAGGAAGAGTGGGATGACCCTAAAATTTTGTTACCCATATTGATCCTAGGTGGATTTGTGGTATGGGGATATTTTTCTCCAGTGATATTCCCTTAGGTTACTTAGACATACATAATAGTAGTGTAACATACCTGGTGCTTTAATGCTCAATTAAGGATACGAGGTATGGAAAATTTTCTAATTCACAAGCTTAACAATCAACTTTGATACCACTTTATAAAACACCCAAACCCATAATCCTTCATTAGGGTTATGGGGCATCACATTTTTTATAAACAATTTTATCAAATAGTTCCCACACATTTTCTAATCACCATCCACAAAACGACCTTTTGTTAGGGCATTTCATCAAACAATTTTTGTGCGTTATTGGTTTCTCTCAAGCCCTAATAATCCATGAAGTATATATTGGAAATATAGAGGATCAAAATTTGAAATTTATAACAAATGTACATTGATATATTTTCTTTCTCTTCTCCGAGTTTTATAGCTTGAAACCTCTTAAAGATATATTTATGGCAATAATTACAAGCTGGCCTATTTTTAGGAGTGATTTCAGGAGCATTCAGGAAACCCAAATTTCTTAAGGTATATCTCTAAAAATATAGTGAACAAAGATTTGAAATGTCTACCAGACTTTTCTTGGGATTTTCCCTTGGTATAGTCCAAATTTCATACCTTTGAAGCAACACAAAATAAAAGTTATAGGGAAAATCCCAAACTAATCGTATTTCAAGATCATTCAAGAAGCTTGACTTTATTAGAGCATAAATTTGAAAATATACCAAAAAACTTGGAGCATTCAACACCGATGGTAGCTTGACCTAATCATTGTGGGTTTGTTTCTATTGGCTACCATCTCCCTGCAGTGGGTTTGAGCCCCTCAGACGGAACTGGCTCTTCTGTATTTGGCTAGATCTTCTTGGATGGCAACACCTACTACGGTCGAGTCTATTTGGCTCACATTCCCTGCCTCTCTTCCATCTCCCTACGGTGGGTCTAAGCCCCTTAGGCATTTCACTCTTTTTTCTTTGGCTATTGTTTCTTGGTTGTCAATTCCTATTGTGGTAGAGCCCATTTGGCTCACATCCCCTACCTCTCTACTTCACAATCTTGGTCATCCATAGGCCCGTGTAGTTCTATTCATCAGATTGGCAGATGTGACCCTGAGCTTCATCCTTCTCAAGGCGTCCCACTATCAACTTCAAAGGTCTTTAATTGTTTCTTTTGGTGGTGGTCGTGGTCTCCAAGGTAGCCATCCTATTGGCTCCTCAATCGTGAGCATGTCTGTGCCTACACAGGATTTGCCTCTGCAGGCTGAAATCGCAACATTCAACTCTCTTGTTTCCTCTGCCTCAAAATTCTGCAAGCAGGGGGACTCTAAGTTTGTGAAGAAAGCTGATTATATCCCCAAGATTGAAATATGTGCCCCTCAGGCATGTTCAAGAGTGTTGCAATTGACCAAAAGAGGCCTTATTGGGAATTTCATGGGCCTCTGGCCTTCCCCTTGTACTGTTAAGTCTTGGGTAGAAACGAACTGGAATCCTCTGATCAAGGGGGGTGTGATCTCCTCCTTCTATGGAAAAGGTTTCTACAACTTTTATTTTGAGAATTGTTTGGATTGAGACTTTGTTTTTCTATGTGGTCCGTATTTTATGGGGGCCCAAGGGCTCTATCTAGATCGATGGAGCCCCAATTTTAACCCTGAATGTGATGTTCCTTTCTCAGTTCCTGTTTGGGTGCAACTCCCTTACCTCCACCTGCATTGCTGGAATGATGCCACATTCAGGCTCATTAGGAACGCTCTTGGGATATACATCGATTTCTCTAAACCTAAGGATGGCCTTTTCTCCTATGCTCGAATCTGTGTGGATATGGACTTTGAAAAAGTGATCCCAACAGTTGTCAGCCTCTTTATGGATAGTTGGTCACATGTACAAGAGGTTGACTATGATCAGTTGCCCTTCAAGTGCAAGTTGTGCCATGAATATGGGAACTTTTCTAAATACTTCTCTAGAGGGGGGGGCTCTGTGGAGAAACATTTTGGGGTTGCAAATGAGGAATGGACACAGGTCAAGAATTGCAAGTCCTTGAACATTCTGCCCCATGCCATCTCTCATGGTTTGATGAAGTCCTCGGTGCCCCTAAGTTTCCTGCCGGGTGGGGATGGCCCGGGTTTGGAATCAGCGAATAACTTTGAAGTTTTAGGCTGAGAGGCTGGTGTGGAAGGATCAGACCCCCACCTTGCCTCCCCCTTCGGTTTGGGGGCTTTCGCCCCTCATTCTATCCCCTAGGGCCTCTCCACCAGCAACCACATGGAGACAAGTTCAAGTCCAGAAACTGATAGTACCTTGGAGGATTCATCAGATAAAAAGGAGGAATTAGAAGGCTTCATGACCTCTTCTTAAGGAAAGGGACTAGTAGGGAAGATGAGCTCGGTGGAACACAAAACATGTGGGCCTAGGAAGAAACAGCGTATCTAAAATGAGAAGAAAACAAGGCGAAAACAAAGAATGAAGTCATATGAGAAAATTTTGAGAAAGACAATGAATTGGGAGTCTGGTACACTATCCCACATCATCTGGAAAATGTGGTAAACAAAGGAGGTGGGGGGGGTAAAGGAAACAACTTGGGCCCTAACAAGGGGGCAGGGACCCCAAAAAAGTGATTAATGAATATAATATCTTGGAACTATAGGGGACTGGGTTTGGTAAATAGAATCACGGAAGTAAAATTCCTCATTAGAAAAGAAATACATGAAGTCAACCTGCTGCAGGATACCAAGATGGATGAGGAATCTATCAACCCCATTAAACATAAGTTTTGGAACACTAGCAAGATCAAAATAGCTAGCTCTGGAGGAGCGTCTGGAGGTATTTATACATTATGGAATTCGGCAAAGCTAAATCTGGTAAGTACTCTAAAAAATGCGCATTGAATAACAACTATTTTTAATCAAATTGAGAAGTAGCAACTCTTCACAATGATCAATGTGTACATGCCCACCCATTTCCAGGAAAAGAAAAAAAAATTGGAATTACCCGATGGACCTGAAAATTACTGAGTATGGGAATAACTACATTATTGGGGGGGGAGGGGGTGGGGCTTCAATACTACAATGGGCCGCCATGAAAAAAGAGGGGACTCCATAATCGGGAGGCCCAACATGAATACATGGAGGACCTCATATTAGCCCTGAACTTATATGATATCAAAACCCAAAAATTCCTTTACACCTGGTCTAACAGAAGAGTGGGTCTAAATCATATTGCAACATGTTTATATCATTTCCTTGTAGTTGACAATATCCTAAATTTGAATTACTACCTTAAGTCTTCCATCCTCCCCTGGGTTGGATCGGACCACCGACTAATTCACCTAGAAATATCCCCACCCTTTTATCTGGGCCCTATTCCCTTTCGTTACTCTCCTCAATGGTTGGAGGTCCCTAACTTCTTCGAGATGGTCTCCACCTCCTAGTTGGGCTGGATTAATGGTAGCCCAATTACTATCTAGGAGGCCAAGATCTGCAGATTGACAAGAGACTTGAAAACATGGTTAAAGGAGCACAAAATAGTAAGACAATTCAATATAAAAAATATGGAATAAAAATTGGTTCAATCCAAGGGCATATGGAAACCATGCTGATTCAAGTTATGGATATCCATAAAGAGGATGAAACCTTCAAGAGCCTTCACAGATCTCTCACAAAGAAAGAGGAGTACTGGAGATTAAAATTTTATAAATAATTGGCTTAAGGCAGAGGATAGAAACACTAAATTCTTTCACAAACAAGCCAAGTTTAGGGAATTGAAAAAATTATTAACCAAATTACCCATGGGGGAAATATCATCAATAAGTTTGAAGAAATCAAAAGAGAAATAGTCGAGCACTATAGAAACTTGTTTACCAAAGACCACACTTGGGATTTGGACAGTGAATATTTCTTTCTTAAGGGCATTCCACCCCTTGTTTCAGCATATTGGAATAGATCGTTGACGGTTACTTCGATAGAGGAAGAAATCCAAAAGGTAATCTTTTCCTTCCCCCCAGATAAAGCATTAGGCCCAGATGGTTTTTCTGTGAGCTTCAATCACTCCTTCTGGGATGTCATAAAGAAATATATGTGCAAGTTGGTGGGATACTCCTTTAAAAAAGGTACAATGGGGGGTGGCATAAATTCTTCTTTCCTTGCCTTAATGCCTAAATATTTTAACCCCTCCTCATTCTCTAGATTTCGACCTATTTCCCTCTGCAATGTCTCTTACAAGATCTTTTCGAAACTTCTAGCCTGGCGTCTAAAGCCGCTATTTCCCCTCCTAATATCTGAAAATCAAGGGGGATTTGTACTGGAGAGACAAATTTTTGACAACATTATCCTCATCCAAGAAGCCCTGGACTCCAGCGGGCAATTGGGTTATCAGGGAATGATTATTAAACTAGACATGGCTAATTCCTTTGACCAGGTTAGAAGCAGTTACCTGTAAAAAAAATTCCGTAAACTAGGTATGGATGAGAAATTCATAAGATGGATAAATATTTGTATCACATCCTCCTGGATTGCTTCGTTGGTGAATGGTAAGGTAGTTGGTTTCTTCAAAGCTTCCAGAGGCTTCCGTCAACAGTGTCCCCTCTCACCCTTCCTTTATATAATTATGGTTGATGTCCTGAGTAGATCTTTGGAGCATGATCATACCTCCCTCAAACTCATGGGCATTCATTTCCAGGAGGGCATCAAAAGCATAAACCATGGACAGTTTGCGGATGACACTATATTAATGGGAGGTGCTTCTACCACTATATCAAGGAGGTAAAAAAACATTCTGGACAAATCTCTCAAGGCTTCGGGGGGAGCTATGAGTGACAATAAGTGCCACATATATAGTTGAAATATAACAAGGCAAACAGAAAAAAAATATTGAGGAAATTTTAGGATTTAAAGCTATCTGAGACTGGAAAGATTTCAATTACTTAGGGATCCCAATCTTCTTGGGATGTGTTGCACCGAATGCTTGGAAAAAAGTGCAAGAGAAAATGAAATCCAAAATCGTAAAATGGGGTGGGATTTGGCTCAATAATGCGGGAAGAGAAATTCCGGTGAAATCAATCCTATCGAATATCCCCTTGTATTAGTTCACAACTTTGCAAGCTCCCAAAAGTGTGCTTCACCAAATGGGCATGTACATTAGGAAATTCATGTGGGAAGGGGGAAAAACTGAAACCAATAAATATCACTTATGAATTGGAAAATAGTCAAAGCCCCAAAGCAGCATGGTCGTCTCGATATTAGGGATCCAAGAATTGAAAATATGGCAATAGGAGCAAAACTTTACTGGAGCTCAGTCACAAATCCAAGTCATTGGTGGTCCCAAGTTATCACGACTAAGTATCTATCACAGCCAAATGACCAGGCTAGACAAACGACCTCTATATGGGGTTCTCCCATTTTGCGTTTGATCAATTCCTCCAAGGATTACATCACCAAAAATTTAATCAATATCCTTGGAAATGGTGCCACCATCAATATTTTTCTGATTCAATTCTAGGTCTACAGTCCCTGGATTCTTATCAATCATTGGTAGACCTTTGTCTCTTCTTGAGAAATAGAGGGGTGGAATCGTTGGATTAGATTGTTTAGTGGAACCAACAAGGTGGCTGGAAGGGATGGAAGATGGATAACATCCTGGATGCACTTATCCCCCAAAGAGAAAGGCTCCTAAGGTTGTTAAGCGGTCATGCCCCCATTGCACAAAATGCAGAAGAAATTTGGGTTTAGAAGAATGCCAGATCACCTATACTACAAATCCATCTAGCCTATAGACATCCAAACCTTCTTCATTTCTTGCGCCAAATATTATTTGGGCTCCCTTCAAGACAAAAATAATTTTAAGTATGGTCCGCTCTTCCGAAGTATATCAATTGGAAAATATGGATATCCAGAAATAAGGCAATTTTTAGAATGACACAGGTCCCAACTAGGAATATAGCCATGACAACCCTCTCGACATGTATGGAATTGCATAAACATGTCAAATACCCTTCCTTGGATCGATTGGATTCTGCTTGGATGGCCCTATGGGAAGTCCCCCCGGCCTCTCGGGGTATGGAGCGTATTCCCTGAGCTAGGGCTAGTTGGATTCTAAGGCTCTCCTTGGATGATCAAGTAGATTGGCTATAAAACAACAAATAAGTGGACCCTTCAATTTGACGATGTGCCAAAGGTAATCCTGGGGTGGCAGGAGGGGGAGGGATTCTTGTTAATCCCAAAGGAATCATTCAATTCAAATATGCTTGGGGAATTGGCTAGAAGACAAATAAGCAAGCAAAAGCATATGGTATTCTCCTGGGAATAATCCTGGAACAAATAAATGGTACAAAAAAGATTCAGCTGTTAGGCGATTCCATGATCATTATAAGGCATATGATCAACACTTCAAAGGAAAAGATAACTAACCTGAACCAAATCATTAAGAGAGCCCAAAACTTGCTCCCTGATTTTCATTTGATGTCCTTCTACCATGTCTTGAGGGGAAATAACCAAGAAGATGATAGGCAGGCTAATAAGGCATGCCATCTGGAGGACGAAAAAAGTGTAATAAACGATGTCATGGGCACAACAAATATTCCTTAAGAAAATGACGAGAGAAATTTGTAGGTCACTATTAAAGTCTCGAAGGAATGATAATAAATTTGAAAAGCTGAAATTATCATATCATAAAGTTATGATGCCCCTCCATCCTCCCCCTAGCTCTCCCTTTCCCACTCCCCCCCTCTCCTTCCCCTCCCACTTCCCCCCCGACCAACCCCCGTCTCCTTTCCTTAGTCCATCCCCCCTTCCTCTTTGCACTCATTCCCCCCCCCCCTGGCCCCTTCTCCTACACCCCTCCATGAAATATTCATCACCCCGGTATCCTCCTCCCCCTGTCGCATCATCCTCTACAAGCTACAGATATTCATGAAGACTCGTGTCAAGCCAGACAATATCACTCAAACAATATGTGGCATCATATGGTATTTTAGTACCACACTCGTTCCTATCTTGAGTCATAGCATGTGGCTTCATTATTCTTGCCATGGTTCTTGGAGAATTTGGTGGTGCACTACCTCAGGCATCTGCAGAGAAGTGAGAATTATGAAGCAAAAATTAATTTAGCTTCTCAGTGAAGTCGGGCTCGCTTGTGGGAAAATAGTTGGGATGGTTGAAAGCAATCAGGATTTGGTGGGAATTTAATGTAGGACGATATAATTATCATGGAGTACTCATGGGATCTCGAATACATCATTCTCGTTGCTCATCTCTGCATCACCTCTTGGTCAAGAAGCATTTATAAAAAGCAAAATGGTATGTGGAATTTGTTTTTTTTAAGGTTTGAGTATGGGATGATGGCCTCTGCAAAATCTTGGTGGCTAGAGCCGAGGCTACAGATAATTGGTTCCTGTTTCATGGAGGTAGGCCTTTATGTTGTTAAAATTCGGCATGAGGGACTGGAGGTCTATCCATCTAAGGTGTTAAAGGAAATTAATGTGATTATGAGAATAATGGAGGGGTTGTGGGCGTTGGAAGGCCTGAGTGTTTGCAATCATTTTGGCCTTGGGACACAGGGTGGGTTTTGTTAGAGCCTAGATCGACCTCAAGCTGAATGGAGGCAATCTTAGGATAACCACAAACCAAGCTTAACCTGGTAGCTAGCCCTACCAGGTCGGGAGAGGGCTCTCTCCTTGCCAATCTCTGTCGAGATGACTAAATTGAATATGGATTTTAGGCTAGGTATAGTAGCCCTAGGTTTTTTTGGTTGATGTTGATAGTTTTACTGTTGGATCAAATGGAGCAGGAAACTTTGGATCCAGGAAATCAAGTCAAAATTACAGGGTGTTCTATGGAGTGAGGTAGGTAGGTGTTTTAGCACTTGGATTTGAGTGAGATGGTAGTTCTGAGATTGGTGAGGGGTTGAGGAGGGCATGCACAGGTCATGAATCCTCTTCAAACAGCTGAAAACATCAAAAACTAGATGTATTCCCAAGGCAGAGCATTGTTATCAATGTATTCTACCTATCTATCTTGATTCATTTAGTTAAGAAGAATGAAATAGATTTTGGCACAATAACACATGAGAAAAACTAATGACAAAAGGAGAAACAATGCCAAGACACATTATCACCAGAATCCCACAAAAATAGTTGCAAACCCTCATTTATTTCCTTGCCAAATTGTTGTAGAAATGTACAATATAGCTCAGAGCATCCACAAGAGTCCAACCTTTACAAATGACTAAAAAAGTACATAATATAGGCATCAAACCACCTATGCCAGCCATCAGGGGTCGAATCCATGAGAAGAGGGGTGGTTTCAACCATATCTAAACTAAGAACAGGAATATAGGCAGTGGAACAGCTTGCCTCTAAAACCAAGGAAATTGATTCATTCACCCCCAAACCACCTCAAAATGATGTATCTACCCTCTAGAGTCGTTTTACAATTATATTTACATAACATAACATCATTTACATTCTGTTGAAGCCCCGAAAATCGGGTCAACAACAAGGGGGATACCCGCCTGGTCCGAACCTTGGTTGGCAGCTCCTTATCCGTTTGGTATAGCGGGTCCAACTGGGGATAATGGGACCAGTTTCCCAATCTAAGGGGTGTGTTGTGTGTGGTGGTGCAGAATTGGATGTTTGATGATCTAAAAGTCCTATCTAAACTACTTTAATCTAACTCTAATGCAATTGGAATCTAATGAAAACAGCACCATCTAATCTATGCTAACCGCGGATGTAATCCTTCTATTATCGATCTAGAAGAATTTAAAATAATAACTGGTAATAAAGACTTTCAGCATTATAAAAAAGAAATCAATTAAGATGAACCACTGATAAAAAGTTAAAGGCAACAGTTGGAACAGCATATCCGCATAAATAATTATTTTCAATATTAAACATAAATAAATGGCTCCACATTAAAAGGTGCCAAAAATGGAACACAAACATTCATGTAATGAACAATATAAACAACTAAATAATGTAATTGCTTTAAGAATATAAGCCAGAAAAATGGTAAAGAGATAAAAAGTACCATTTATGACTGGTCCTACTCCATAAGCTTAAGCACAATGATTTATCCTCCTTGTTAATAATATCTTACTAAGAGTACAGAAAATGCAACATCAGTAGCAGATTTATCAAATGCAACATACATATAATCTTGATCCTTCATTCATCAACCTCCTCTGAAGGGTGCCAAAAAGTGCATGTTCTGAGGACACGTTTTTGACAAATTTCTGGACCCTTCTCTAAATGCATGAGAAGGGTTTAAATATTGCTAACTAAATAACTTAATTACATAAATTTAGGATACGGTTTAAATGACCGCCCTTTTTCTAAGCAAACTTATTTCTAAAAAATCGAATCTAATTCCTAACTATTTCTGCTTTTGCTCCTTAATGTTGCAAGCATTCAACATTTTCCTGGGAAGAGTCGGTTGAATGCCTTCCGCTTTTGTTTGAGTTAAGCAAATAGAAATGGCAAGCGCTGGCACCATTTTTTAGTAAACTAGAAGATATTTTTTGGGAATCATCCTCTAGCTGGGTGAATTAACTGTGTATATACTTGGTAATGACCAAAATTTCCCTCAAATTTCTTATGCCTTTGCTATCTTGATTTCCAGACTTGCGAATGACTAAGCAAGTTAGGGACCTTGCTTTCAGAACAATTTTCTTAGCGCATCGAAAACTGCCTCCATTCTTTGATCCGGGCCTTTCTGGTGCGTTTTTCGCCTTTAGCGCCTTTTCCTTTACCAGGTATAAGCTTCAGGATTTTTTGTAAACATGCTTCTTTTGTGAGCTTTTGACCCTGAGTGTTGAGTTGGCTACTGATGTCAGCATCTGTTAAGAAATGCTCTGGAATCTACGGTTTCGTTGCATGCGGTATCCGTTTATGAGGGCATCCCTTCTCTATCTCCGAGCGTTGACGCTTTCCCTTTTTCTTTAGATGTTTCCTGTTTTTCATTCCTGCAGTTCACGCAAAGGAAAAGAGTAATGAAAATAAATATTGACGCGGAAGCTCTAAGCTCTACGAATGTATAAAATAATGCCACCCATTGTGAACTGACTCTTCGAGAAACACAAAATTGTCCTTCATTAACACTTTGGCTTACATTCATTAATTTTCTTTAAGGTGCGCATCCAATTTTTTGGTTTACTGACAGCTTTTCTTGAATGTTGAGCTGAGGAAAATTTGCGATGGGCGATTTCTGCAACTTGCATTATGTTATCGTGTTATCACATTTTGTCAAGATTGTGATATCGCAGATCGCAGATTGTAGCATCGCAGCATCACGTTTATCACAAGATCGCAGATCGTGTTAAATCATTGTGTGTTGTTTATGTGATGTTGCGACATGTGATGTCGTATATCAGCCATCAGAGATTTCTTAAGATCTTCATTTATTGGCGCTTCTTAATGTATGCGATGCGATGAATTTCGCGTCGCTTTTTCGCAGTTTTTATTGTGCTCATAAAGAAATGTTCTACTCTCTTCTCACGATGCGATATATTTTTAAGGAGTATAATACAAAAAACTTTTGAATTTTTTACTAAGGGTCCCCACTTGTTTTATGCTATTGCTAATACTAAAGAAGGAGGGGGGTTGTTGGTGGCCACAACAATGGCAATTCACTTGGAAGAACCAGTTATCTCTACTTTTCTTATTGAATCTTAACTTCCAAAACAGAAAAATTTTCATAAATCTAAATTTTGTTATGGACAGGTGGAGTACATTATGCCTTATCCTATCAATGACATTTTGTTTCAACCTCTTTTTATTCTAATTTGTTTGCTTCCTCAAGCTTGTCCTTGTCTTTACGTCAGCCATTACTTGGTCTTGTAAATATAAAATAAAGTTTTATCTGTGTTCCAGTTTTTAAAATATGCTCGTTTGTCGTAGGTAGAGCCTTTGCTGCCAGCAAGCGTCCATAGCCTCGACAGGGTTACCTGTTACCCAACAATGATCCTTTATCCTGGTTAAAGTGATCTACAACTTTCAGAGAAAAACCCACATTGACACTTTTTCTTTGATTTTCTTTTTTATTCTTGAAGAACAATGTCTTGGTTTGGTAGCCAAATTATGACACAATCATTCACTTGATTTACACTCTTGCTAAACAAGTTGGCTCGTGATGAGACCCCTTGTCTTTTGATTTTAACAATCTTGAGTCATTGCCCTGTTTTGATGGATAGTATTGGCAAAGTCAGCAAGTTATAATATCTGTGATCATGATAAGTTGGCTCGTGATGAGACCTCTTATTCTTTAAGATATAGTGTTTCTTGGATTGTTCCTCTGAATGCTGTGATTTTTCTTTAATCAGGGAGAAAGTCATTGTTTTCCTTAAGAAATCTCTGACAATAATAGAGTTTGAAAACAACTGTTTTACAGAGAATCTTTATTTTGTTATTGATACCTTTCATTGTGCTGATATAAAACAATTTATTTGCTAAAGGTTGCTTTCGTCAAATTTTTTTGAAGTTGAAACTAGTATCATATCTAGGCTAAAGTTTTTAACTATATCTGTCAATAATAAAGATCAGATTCTAAAAAAATAATTTGCCATTTATACAAGCGTAAAGCTAAAAATCTTAAAGAGAATTGGTGTCTTTTCCGTGAATACCTATAGTAACCATTTACAACTGTTTTTATTTATAAAAAAAGAAAAGAAAAACTATTCTACAAAATAGAAGAATAATCTTCTATGGAAAATATATTTTAAGGATTTGTCCATTAACAGGCAAATGATCCCTTCTACCTGCTAAATCCTATAAGACAAACGTTGATGGACCTATGACTTCAGCAATCTGAAAAGGACCAAGCCACATCTTTCGAAATTTCGTATGTTTGCCTTTTTCTTCATGTGCCTTATCCCATTTTAAAACTAAATCTCCCATTTGAAAAAAAAATCTGGTCATTATGTTTGAATCAAAAGAGGATTTTATTAGCTTTTGATGATGAGCATGGGTTTTCTTAGCTTGTTCTCATTGTTCTTCTAATTTAATTATTTCCATCTGTCTTAGTTGTATGGAGGAAGTAGGTACTTCATCAATATATTGTATTAAAGACAAGGAGGGAATGACTAAGTTAGTTGGAAGAACCACTTCTTTCCCATAAACTAAATGAAAGGGAGAAGTGTCGATCGAAGCTTTTTTCGTTATTCTACCTGCCCATAAAGCATTTACCAAAGCTTTATGCCAATTCTTTTGGTTATGGTGAACTGTTCTTTTAATAATCCTGATTAGGTTTTTATTTGTCGACTTAGCTAACCCATTACCTTGCGGATAGTAATTGGCCGAATATTTTAGTTTGAACCCTCTTTTAAGTGCAAATTCAGTCATTGCATTTCCAGAAAAGTATGATGCATTATCAAACATTAAAGCCGATGGAAATCCAAACCTAGTGATTATAAATTGATCTATGAATTCAATAATATTTTCAGAATTGGCTGTCTTGAGAGGAACTGCTTCTACCCATTTAGTAAAATAATCTTTTGCCGTGAGGATGTATCTATGTTGCTTAGAAGAGTGAGGAACGATCTCACCTATTATGTCCAAGCCCCACTGAGTGAATGGTTGCTCGATGTTTACCGGTTGTAGTGGTAGGGACGATTTCTTTTGTCTTCCAACAGTAGTTTCGCAGACTTGACATTTCCTCACGTAACTGTGTGAGTCTTTGAATAGTGTAGGCCAGTAATATCTTGCACGTAAGATTTTATGTGCAGTAGCGTCTCCAGCATAGTGTCCGCCTGCTGGTCCGTCGTGGAGTTCCTGTAAAACCTTTTCCGCTTCAGTTTTTTCAAGACATCTAAGAAGAACAGAATCATAATTCTTTCTAAAAAGAATATCATTTATGAGCTGATATTGTTTAGCTTTCAATCTCAGAGCTCTTTTCTTAGTGTGATCCAGGTGTGATGGAGCATACCCATTCTTAAGATAATAAATGATGTCATCATACAATGATTCGGCATCGTTTAGGCTTGCCTCACACATTTGTACCTATTCAGATGAAATTTCAGAAATTTGCGATGCTCCAGCCAACATTTTGCAAAAGCCTTGACCTCTTACAATGTTTGCTGGTTTGATTTCAAGGTCGTATTCCTGTAAAGCAGTGATCCAATTGGCCCTTTTCTCACCCACATCCTTCTGTACTAGAAGATTTTTTACCGCTGGAAACGGTACTATGATCTTAGTACGGGTTTTAAGTAAGAAAGGTCTGAAATATTTGATTGCTTTAAAAACAGCATAGGCCTGTTTCTCCACGTATGAATAATTGAGTTCAACACCTTGTAAATTTCAGCTAAAAAACGCAATTGGGGCTTCCGGTTTTTCTTGATTTGCTTGAGTTAGAATCGCGGCATATGATTTCTCTGAGGCAAATGTGTATAAAATAAAAGATTCTGAAAATTTTGGGGAGGCTAAAGATGGAGCATTAATAATAGCTTGTTTGATCAGGTTGAATGCTTCATGTTCATCTTGACCCCATTTAAAATTTGAATTCTTTTTAATCATGTTTTGCAAAGGAGACACAATTTGTGAAAAATCTGGGACAAATTTCTTTACAAAATTGATTTGACCAAGGAAAGATTGCATGGCCTTTTTATTATGAGGTAGGGATATTTCAGAAATTTCTTTGATTCTGTCAGGATCAATGTGAATACTGGACTTTGACACTATGAATGCTAGAAGTTTTCCTTCACTTAATGCAAAAAAAGATTTCTTTGGGTTAAGTGAGATTCCATACCTTAAACATCATCGAAATATTTGTTTTAAGTCTTTGAGATGGTCGCTTCGCTTCTTGGAGTACATTGTTATATCATCCAAATAAATTACTACAGACTTATTGACTAAACCCTTGAATGCGATGTCCATGGCTCTCTGAAATGTAGTGCCAACATTAATCAAACCAAATGGCATTTTCCAATATGCGTATATGCCCCATTTAGTTCTAAATGTGGTTTTCAACTGATCATCGGGACGTACCAGCACTTGATTATATCCTGAAAATCCATCCAAGAAAGTCATCAGTTTTGAGCCTGCTACTGCCTGTAGTATTTGTTCCATAGGTGGAAGAGGAAAATTCTCTTTTTGACAGGGTTTTTTAAGATTCCGAAAATCGATACAGATTCTAATATCTCCGTTTTTATTTCTAACGGGTACCATATTGGAGACCCATTTGGAATGTATGATGGGGAAAATTATTCTGGCTTTTAATAACTTATTTAGCTCAGTTTTTATCTGATTTTCTAAATTGGGGTGGATCTTTCTCGATTTTTGTTGGACAGGTTTTTCGTTATTGATCATAGGAAAAGTATGATGAATGATAGAAGTGTCGTATGTCTTCAGTTCATCATAATTCCAGGCAAAAACATTTTTATATTGTCTTAAAAGATGAATATACACTAGTTTTTCTTCAGGGGCTAGGCCGAGGCCTAGGTTAACGTTTTGTGGTTTATCATTGGTTCCTAGGTTTACTAATTCGTAGTTCAGAGTTGGATTGTAGAGCTTTGAATTGGTAGACCTTTTAAACCGATTTTTCAAATCGTATAAGTATTCTAACTTAACCACTGATTTAGGTATAGCATTATCAGTGCTATTTTGTTGTATTTGTCGATCGTGATGGTCTTCGTCAATTATTTGATTGGAGTAGGATCCTTCAGAAGTGAGGAAATTTACAATATCAGGATCGTCATTGAATACTCT